>JASDFA010000008.1:247500-255000 GCA_035772735.1 Datura wrightii | reverse complement strand
TGCTTCGGGGATGAAGCTAACTTTTCAAAAAGGGGAGGGGGTGTACTTGTGATTTTTGGGATTTTTGGTCTGTCTGAGTGTTTTCCTTGCCGTGTTTCTTTTCCCTCAGACATGGTATCTAGTAGAACCGACAAATGTTGGATTTTTATTTTTATTTTTGTGATTTTTATTTAATTAGAAAGTAGGTTAGGAGTACTCAACAAAGAAAATTGCACTAGTGTTGGTTTTTGTAAAAAAATTGACCTTGTTTAAAAATTTTCTGATACAATAGCTATGCATCTGTGACAACATGCATGATTGCTGTGGATCTTTGGATGTCATTTATTTAGTCAGCATGAGTAGTTTTATTAGGCCATGTATAAACTAGACAGGTGAGGTGAAAATAGTTCATGTACCATGTGTGAGTGAGTTATATTAGTTAGTTCGATATTGTGTTGTAGGTCTAGAACTTGCCTGGTTGGTCTCTGCATAGGCTAAGGATGGTTGGTTAGGATATGATCGTAGGTCATTGTTTGTTTATCTCTATTTTAGCGTATATTTCCCTACCAAAAGTTGCATGAATCCCTTGATCCTAAGTTTGAGCCTTATTAGACCATGTTTCTTTGATTTATCGAATAACCGCACCCATTTTTTTGTAATGAACCTGTTTTCGTCTTGGTCCATCCTTGGATATTGTGAACCTCAACATAAACAAAATTCTTAAGTTGAGGGTGGCTAGAGTAAGGGTGCATAAAAGGTGGGAATGGAAGAAAGGAAAAGAAAAGAAAAGAAAGAAATGGTGGAAAATGAGGTGTGGTGAGATGAAAAGAAAAGGATGAAAAATGCTGTAAAAGTTGAAAAATAAAGCTCAAAGAAATTTTGAAAATGCTGAAAAAAGTGAAAACTCACCACACCCATGCAAATGTGAATAAAAAGGAGAAAAACGGGAGAAAGGGGAATGAAAGAATGAAAGCCATATCTTCAATCTTTACCATATCCAGCCCTGAGCCTACATTAAAAGCCATATCAAGTCATATAGTGAGCCTAACCCGACCATTTGAAAAACCAAAACAGAGAAAATAAGGGCAAGCCTATGAAATCTGACACATAATACTCATAACTTCTTTGAGAGAGTGAGCGCCTTACTTTCTTAGTCCCATATTATGTTTGACATTTCACATATGAGTGGGGACTTCATTTCTGTGAAGGTACATGGATTATGTTTTCTTTTACCATTAGTTTGTTGGAAAACATTGGTGATGACTTGATTACCTGTTGATAGATTAATGACATGTTTTGATCCCTGTTTATGATGTTTTGAGGTTTCTTGTAATACATTAGCTGATGGTTCCATGAGAAAGGGTCAATAGAGTTTGTATTGAAAGTGTAGGTTTGTATGCTATCATTAAGCTTCATTTTCATATGATGTCGGTTCTATGCATGATTCCATTATCGAGCTTTGTCAAATGACAATGTTGAACTTCATTTCATACGATGTTGAGTTTATGCATGATATCATTACTGAGCTTCATCAATAGACGATGTTGAGCTTCATTATATATGATGTAGAACATTGCATATTTTGGGAGAAGAGTCTAGCACCGAGCGGGCTAAGGGTCGACGACCTTACGCCCCAAAACTACATACCAATGCAGGTATATACTATTATATGACTTGGGACTTCCCTAGTGAGGTTCCCCTTTCCCGAATTGGCCTTCAGCTTGATATCGGTATCATGATAGCGTCCTTAGCCCTGGAAAGGTTTTGGACGGCTCTGTCCACTTGAGTGTGATAGCCGGAACCATGTAAGCTCTATCATGGTATGTCAGTTAAGTGATGATTCTCCCATTGTCTATATGATTCAGATTTGCATATTCATCACTCATGGTTATTGTTCTAAACTTGCATGCATTAAAAGTAAGGTTTGACTCATTGTTTAGCTTTTCTATAAATGTCACATTTCAGCTTTGAGTCATTCAAGTCAGTTATAATGTTATGAAGCTATGCATGGTCATATTATGAAAAGATTACGATTTCGGAATGGACACATATAGTCCTTACTCTCAGACTTGAAAGCTTATGATATGTTATGAAATATTTTAAATAATTTACTTTACTTAAGTAGTTTTACTTACCTTACATACTCAGTACATTCGACGTACTGAACGCATACTTTCTACGTTGTATCATTTCATGATACAGGACCCAGCTTCTAGGCTCAGCCCTACTCGTAGTCGGTTGTTAGAGTTAGCCCCTGCTTGGTTGGTGAGTCCTCATCCTTCGAGGGCTAGACTTTTAGTTCCTTATGTATTTTCAGTTTTAGTATTATTGAGTTAGTTGGGGTCTTGTCCCATCAACTTTTCTAGATTAGAGGATATTCATACTTATGTATGTGTTAGTTTTAGATGCTTATTCTGATGTTATGTTGAGTTAGACTTCCGGTGAGTTATGTTGATGATTTCTTCAGTTTATCGAATGAGTTAGATGTATGTTTATGCCCTCTCGGGGTCCTTCGTACTGTGTCTACGATCTGGGCCTCTGTTAGGCTCGTGACAAACTTGGTATTAGAGCCATAGGTTTGAAGTGTCCTAGGGTGTCTTAAAGCCACATTAAGTAGAGTCTTTTTCATGCGTGTGAAGCATGCCACACTTATGATGAAGAGTCTATGAGACGTTTAGGAAATATACATTCTTTCATGTTCTATATCGTGCAACGAAAAGTCTTTTTACCCTTATAAATCGTGCTATTTATGATTGCAGAATTATGGATCCTCAAAGAATGAATGGAAGGAGGAATGGAGGTGGTAAAGGCCAAAAGGATGGGAATGGTTATGGGTGTCAGCCAGCCCCACCAGTTCAGGAGCCTCAGGCACCAGAGCCAGCCTCTCATGCTAAGTTCCAGGCTGCTATCCAGATGCTTGTGCAGGCATGCATTGACCGCTCAGGTCAATCAGCAGGCTGTTGCGCATGCTCTGCAAAATGGAAATGCGGCGATGACTCGAGTCAGATACTTTTTGAGGATGAACCCTCCGAAGATCTTGGGGTCCAAGGTAGATGAGAAACCATATGATTTCATTGAAGAGATTGTCAAGATCACCCAGGTTATGGGTGTGAGTAGTGTTGAGTGCGCAGAGTTGGCCTCCTACCGGGTCCGATCACGTGGGAGGAATTTCAAGTTGCATTACTATATTGATTCTTCCCTCGAGAGATGAGGGAGCTGAAGGCAGCTGAGTTTGTAAACTTGAGCAGGGAAGGATGACAGTGCAAGAGTATTCCCTTGAGTTAACTCGCCTATCAAAATATGCCCCGGAGTTAGTGGCTGACCAGAGGGCTCAGGTGAGCAGGTTTGTACATGGTATAGCAGGGTATTTGGACAAGGAGTGTCGGATTTCTATGCTTCACCAGGATATGGACTTCCCTCGTATAGTGTTGTACGCCCAATAGATGGAGGCGGCACATTCGAGAGAGAAGGAGGCCAAGAGGGCCAGGATCGAGGATCACAGGTTTTATCAGTAGAGGTCCGGTTGTGGGCATCGCCAGAAGATTCACTAGAGATCGTTAGCCCCTATATCTTTGTTATTGAGTGTGCCATCCAGGCCTAGACATGATCAGTGAGGGTGAGCATCAGGCTCGAGGGGTCAGAGTAGCAGGCTCGTAGATTCTAGCATCCAAGCTTGCCGCAGATGTGGCTGAGGGCACACAGGCCAGTGCTTGGCAAGATCAGGTACTTATTTCGGGTGTGGGCAGCTCGAACACATGCTTAGAGATTGTCTAGCTACGAGGCAGGATCAGGTTAGGGGTTGAGGCCCAACTTCTAGTTTAGCAGCCCCTCCCCCATGCTCAGCACATAGGAGGCATCTACTAGCACAATTGGCGGTCAGCACCAGAATAGATTCTATGCTTTAGCTTCCCGTCAGGAGCAGGAGGTCTCCCCAGATGTAGTTACTGGTATTTTGTGAGTTTTCCATATTGATTTATATGCTTTGTTAGATCCGGGGGCTACCTTGTCTTTTGTGACACCATATGTGGCCAGTAGCTTCGGAGTTAGTCCCAATGTTTTGTCAGAACCCTTCTTAGTTCCCACTCCAATAGGTGACTCGGTTATAGCTATACGTGTGTATAGAGGTTTCCCAGTCTCAGTCCTTCATAAGGTCACCTCAGTAGAGTTGATAGAGTTAGCCATGACCAATTTCGATGTTATTCTCGGCATGGATTGGCTATTTGCATGCTATGCTTCAATTAATTGTAGAATCCAGACAGTAGAGTTCAGATTTCTGGGTGAGCCAGTCTTAGAATGGAAGGCTAGTTCAACTGTGCCTATAGGTCTATTCATTTACTACCTCAAGGCCAGGAAGATGATATCAAAGGGTTGCATGTACCATCTAGTTAGGAATAAGGATGTCAATTCCGAAACCCCAACTATCCAGTCAGTTCCAATAGTACGTGAGTATCTAGAGGTCTTTCCTGCTGATTTTCTAGGTGTCCCTCCCGAGAAGGAGGTTGATTTCGGTATAGGTCTTCTTCCTGACACACAACCTATATCTATTCCGCCCTACAGAATGGCTCTAGCCAAGCTAAAAGAGTTGAAGGATCAATGGAAGGACCTGTTAGGTAAGGGCTTTATTAGGCCGAGTAAGTCTCCATGAGGCGCAGTAGTGTTATTTGTCACGAAGAAGGATGGTTCGCTTCGGATGTGCATTGACTACTGACAGTTAAACAAGGTTACCATTAAGAACAGGTATCCTTTGCCCAGTATTGATGATTTGCTCAAGCAGCTTAAGGTTGCCAAGTGTTTCTCCAAGATTGATCTCAGATTCGGGTATCACCAGCTCAGGGTTCGGGAGAGCGACATCCCGATAACCGCTCTCAGGACTCGGTATGGTCACCACAAATTTAATTTTTATGTCTTTGGACTAACCAATGCCCCTGCAGCTTTTATAGATCTAATGAATAGGGCGTTGAATGCATATTTGGACATGTTCGTGATTGTGTTCATTGATGACATCCTTATATACTCTCGAAGCAAGGAGGAGCATGCCGCTCACTTGAGAGTAGTGCTTCAGACCCTTAAGGATTATCGGTTGTATGCAAAGCTCAGCAAGTGTGAATTTTGGTTGGACTCCGTGGCATTTTGGGCCATGTGATATCGAGTAAGGGAATAAGGGTGGATTCTCAAAAAATCAAGGCATGAAGAATTGGCCCAGACCGGTGAACCCATAAGATATCAGGAGCTTTTTAGGCTTAGCGTGTTACTATCGGAGATTTGTCGAGGGCTTTTCATCTATTGCAGCACCTTTGACCAAGTTGACTCAGAAGAAGGTAAAGTTCCAATGGTTGGAGGCTTGTGAGAAAAGCTTCCAAGAGTTGAAGACTCGACTCACTTCAGCACCAATGTTGACCCTACCCGAGGGTACCCATGGTTTTGTGGTGTATTGTGACACTTCGAGAATCGGACTTGGGTTTGTGTTGATGCAACATGGGAAGGTGATAGCATATTCCTCAAGACAATTGAAAGTCCACGAGAAGAATTATCCGACCCATGATCTTGAGTTGGCTGCGGTGGTGTTTACATTGAAGATATGGCAGCATTACTTGTATGGGGTTCACATGGATGTATTTACGGACCACAAGAGCTTGCAATATGTGTTCACGCAGAAAGATCTCAATTTTCGGCAAAGAGGTGGTTGAAGCTACTATAGGACTACGGCATGAGTGTCCTTTACCACCCGCGTAAGGCTAATGTGGTAGCGGACGCACTTAGTAGGCTCTCTATGGAGAGTGTGTCCCACGTGGATGAGGGAAAGAAGGACTGGCAAGAGATGTCCATCGACTTGTGAGGTTAGGAGTTAGATTGGTCGACTTGATCTATGGACGGTTGTTGTGCAAAATTGATCAGAATTGTCCTTGCTGACAGAGGTGAAAGCCAGACAAGATGAGGATCCAATTTTGGTAAAGCTTAAGGAAGCCGTTGGAAGTCAGAAGGTGGAGGTCTTCTCCCAAGGGGGAGATAGGGTGATGCGGTACCAGGACTGTCTATGTGTTCCAAATGTTGATAATTTGAGGGACCGGATATTGCATGAGGTGCATGGGTACATGTATTCTATCTATCCGAGTACCACCAAGGTGTATCATGATTTGCGGGAAATATATTGGTGGAACAACATGAAGAAGGACATTGCTGAATTCGTAGCCAAGTGCCCGAACTGTCAGCAAGTGAAAGTCGAGCATCAAAGGCCGGGAGGCGTACTTCAAGATATTAGCATTCCCACTTGGAAGTGGAAAGATATTAATATGGATCTTATTATAGGCCTACCTCGTACTCGTCGACACTACGATTCTGTTTGGGTGGTGGTAGACAGGTTAACCAAGGCTGCAAACTTTCTACCAGTCAAAACCACAGATTCAGTGATGATTTTGCCAAACTATATATTCGGGAGTTGGTGTGATTGCATGGAGTACCCTTGTCTATTATCTCAGACCGAGGTACCCAGTTTACCTCTCAGCTTGGGATTCAGGTTAAATTCAGCACGACATTTCATCCGCAAATGGATGGTTAGGCGGAGTGGACAATCCAGACTCACGAGGACATGTTTAGAGCTTGTGTGATGGACTTTAAGGGTAGTTGGGATGATCACTTGCCCTTGATCGAGTTTGCTTACAATAACAGCTAGCACTCCAGCATCCAAATGGCACCGTTTGAAGCTCTTTACGGGCGAAGTTGTAGATCACCCATCAAATGGTTTGAGGTTGGTGAGAAAGCTATGATAGGACCTGATTCAGTTCATGAGGATATGGTAAAGGTTCAGTCGATAAGGGATAGGCTAAAGACCGCTCAGAGTTGTCAAAAGTCATATGCTGATGTGAGGAGGAGAGAGTTGGAATTCGAGGTGGACAATTGGGTATTTCTGAAGGTGTCTCCCATGAAGGGATTTATGCGATTCGAGAAAAAAAGAAAACTCAGTCCCTACCAGGTTATGAAAAGAGTTTGTAAGGTAGCGTATGAGTTGGATTTGCCATCAGAGTTATCTTCAGTTCATTACGTCTTCCATGTATCACTCTTGAAAAATTGTTTGGGTGATCTATCTTTAGTTGTCTCGGTGGAAAGTGTTGGTGTGGGAGATAGCCTCAATTATGAGGAAATTCCATTTGCAATCTTGGATCGTCAGGTTCGGAGGCTGAGGAACAAAGAAGTAGCTTTGGTGAAGGTGTTATGGAGAAATCAGCATGTTGAGGGAGCCACTAGGAAGTCGAAGCGGCTACGACGGCTAAATACCCTCACCTGTTCCCTACCGGCTTTGTTTCAGTTTGAGGTATTAGTCATTTCCCTAAGTCTCTAATCAGTTTCCATGTTCAGTTCATGTGCACAAGTTTGATTTATGTTATGATAGATGTATGTGGTGCCTGAATTTAGTTCAGCTATGTATCTCTTTCCAGAGGTAGTCATTCCGTTAGTTTTCGGCTTAAACTATCAGTGTTTGCATATGATGATTGCATGTTTCTTAGTTTCTGTGTGTTTCTAACA
>JASDFA010000008.1:92500-95000 GCA_035772735.1 Datura wrightii | reverse complement strand
GCCGCCGCTATGGCCGATGACAGATTCTGCACGTTCTGCCTCCGCAGCTCTCTTTGTGCCCACGGCTTCATCCCGCTCACAAAGTAGTGCAGCTTGTCTTCCTCTGCCATATTGCCAACATTCAGCATCAAGGACGAAAATTCCTTGACATACATCCGCACCGAGCTACCCTGCCTCAAACGCCGCAGCCCGTCTCTTGCTACCCAAGACGCGTTGCTTGGAAGGAATTGGGATTTTAATTCCTTCTTCAAAGCATCCCACGTTTCAATTTTGGGTAGTCCCAAACCATCAGCTTCAGCAACCATCGTCCTCCACCAGACCTTGGCATCATCACCCAAGTACATAGTCGTGACTGACACCTTTTCCTCGTCCGGCACCTTGGCTGCTTGGAAATAATTTTCCATATCCCACAGAAAATTTTCCAGCTCCTTGGCGCTACGTACACCATTGTACGCCTTTGGTTCTGGAACTCGTAACTTGGACCGCTCTTCACTACGAAAAACAGTGCCTTGCAATGCCCTCCGCAGCAAGAGAACTTCAGCCCGCAGATCCTCCTTCTCCTTTCGAACTATTTCCATCTCCGCCTTGACAGCATCATGCTTCGCCGCATAATCTGCCTCTAGAGTCCGAATCTGTTCGACCACGCCAGCACGAAATGTGGCCAGTTCCGTGTTGACACCATGGATCTGAGTTAACAAGTCAACCAAATCTGCACTGTCGTCGGTTTTGCCGACGAGCGCCTCCAACCGTGCAAGTCGTTCCCGCAGTTCAACATTTCCGCCTGCCATAATCTACGCACAGCCTGGCTCTGATACCAGTTGTCACGGGGGCGAATTCTGTACACGCTAGAGGTTTCTGCCCAAGCGTCCAACCCGCCGTGCGGCAGTCAAGTCCACCTACTTGACTCAGCCTTCCCTCCGACAACGCAACGAAATTAATAACCAGGAAATGTACTTAAGATTATCTCGAGCAGGAAATCAAATTGAACACACATATACGGGACAATTCCCAACCTTCGTATTAATTAACAAAAACAATACAAAGGACCCTCACTTGCGTGACAACACACTGCCACGACTTTCAATCCTAGGCGCGATCCACAAGTCGGATGCTGCCTCTACCCGTGTGAACGTCCAGCCTATAGCTTCCCTAGTCCACCTGACTTGGTGAATTTCCAGCCTTTAGCCTCCCTCATTCACCTTGAAGACACGTCCTGTTCGGACCCTAGTCTGTCTCCAACTAGACTGCTCCTACTCAGTCTACTCAGTCCACTGCCCTAGACTGCCTACCACGTCTAAGGCCAAGGCTGTCATTTATAGACACATGGCAGCCTTGCCTGTTTACATCCAATGGCCTGCCGACACTTGTCGCGGCCCTAACTAACAATAGCAAACGTGGCACAAGTGCCTTACAACGTGCAGATGACAGCCCCATCTGCTAGACTAGTTTGAAATTCAAATGCCAAGGCAAGTTACAAGGAAGAGAGCCAAAAAACGGTTACAAGGTAACTGCCCACGTCGGCCATGATGCGCACGTCTCACGCGCACGTCATCAGCTCGCGCACGCCCAGGTTTGGCGCCAAACGGCCTGTCTTTCGCGCCACTGCCTCGGCCACGCCCTGCCGAGTTGCCCAGCCGCACGGCCTTTGCCGCTAGGCACTGTCGAGCCACTGCCGACACGCCGACTGCAATCATGCCTTGCTCATGTCAACCCATTTTTCCTCTGTCATTTCCTTGCCATTCTCATGCCTTGCCTTGTTCAGCATCGTCATTCACCTAGCCAAGCCTTGTCACCGGAACTGATCAACAATGGCTCTTGCCACAAGCTATAGTGCCACTGTCGACACTGCCTTGTCGATGCACACTTGCCACTTTGCCCAGCAATGCTCCGCACTGCTCCACATGCTTGATTCAACCTGCACATAGGCCAAGACAAAGTCAATCATGCCAACCCTTTGCCGCCACCGTACCTCATGTCAAGTTCAAGAGTCAGGCCTGTAACAGTAGGCCACTATCCTACCATCGAAAGTTGATAGGGCAGAAATTTGAATGATGCGTCGCCGGCACGATGGCCGTGCGATCCGTCGAGTTATCATGAATCATCGCAGCAACGGGCAGAGCCCGCGTCGACCTTTTATCTAATAAATGCATCCCTTCCAGAAGTCGGGGTTTGTTGCACGTATTAGCTCTAGAATTACTACGGTTATCCGAGTAGTAGATACCATCAAACAAACTATAACTGATTTAATGAGCCATTCGCAGTTTCACAGTCTGAATTTGTTCATACTTACACATGCATGGCTTAATCTTTGAGACAAGCATATGACTACTGGCAGGATCAACCAGGTAGCATCCTAACTGACGCCGGCGTCGCATGAGCCCTGCTCGGCCCAGAAGGGCACGACCAGTTCCAAGACGAGCGCGGCCGTCATTCGGGACAAGCATCATTTAGGCAGATAGGAGTCAATAAAGACTCCATGCCCGCTGCGTTTACCGAATCC
>JASDFA010000007.1:149375000-149672500 GCA_035772735.1 Datura wrightii | reverse complement strand
TTCTCTATTTTTTTGACATATAGTTAAGACATTAATTAACTACTGATGATGATCATCGATCAGCAGATTAAAAAGAAAAGTAAGACGTATAAATTAAAATAAAAGAAATAACTTAATGATCAAGTTTCCAGATCAGTAAATAGATTCAATAATTTGGATTATTTCAAAATCTTGAAAACTCAGGTAGGTCGAGACAAGATTTTTGGCTTTTGGATACTTTGAGGATATCTTCTTAAAGTAACGTTACTTTTAAAAGTTTCCATCTTTTATAAAAACTTCTAACTTCATTGCTAAGTTACACTTACATATATATAGTAGTCTGGTGTATTAAGCTTTCGTTAGTTACAAAATCGGAAAAGGATAGAATTACTATATATGTTTATTGCACGCAATGATCCTTTTTTGCATTCCTTAAGAGGTTGTTTGTTGAGTTTGCACATCAGCTTTTTAAGGATGGGATGGTCTCTTTATATGATCTTAAACAATTCTCGCCTCATAAGCTAATTTTTGGGACTAAATTAGATTCAATCCAAGGTCTAATTCTTATTATGCTATCAGAGTCAAACCCGTCATAAGTCCTAGTTTACCCCATATAATATATATGTTGGAGCCTCCTATCATATATATTGTCGACGCTCCAATTGGCAGACCTAGGTGTTTGGGGCGTGTTGAGGAATGATCTTTTTATATGGAATATGGTCTTGAACAATTCTCCTCTCATGAACTCGCTTTTGTCGTTAAGCTATCGCTCAAGTCCATTTCTTGTCAATTTCCACGTCGTTAAATTACGCTCTGGCCCTCTATATATATCCAAAAAGTTAATAATTACATACAAATAATTGATTCCGATCATATTAAATGAGTTTATGGTAGTCTTCAAACTCTTAACTCATATCCAAATCCTGAAATCATATCTGAACGGAAAAGGTTATTGTGAAGCTACAATCTAATTCCTACCCATTGAAAATCTTGGTAGCTCAGTTGATTATCCAAACTTTCACCTTTATTGGTGAGAGTTCCGTTCTCACCTTGTAATTCCCTCCCTACCCTCCCCCCACGCTCTTTTTCTTAATTATAAAACTTAAAAGAGTATATATTTGAGTGTGTGTGTGTGTATATATATATATATATATATATATATATATATATGCAAATTAGAGTCAAAGCATATGAAAAACTCAACGAAAATGACGCATTTTGACAGATTCCAAACAAGTGGAATAAGTTATCTATAATTAAGATATATGCAGAACAAAAATAAATAAAAATTCCTTTTTAGGTAGATTCCTTTAGAGCTCTTTTTCAACTCTACTTGAACAATGGTCAAGAAAGTCGCTGCAAAAAATAAAATAGAAATTAACGACGGACAATTCTTATCCTTAAATAGCAAATATCTGTCGCTAATCCAATTTAATGAAAGATTGATAATATTAGTTGTTACGATTAATTACATTTTATAAAAAAATTTGCACAACTAAGTCACCTTAAAAATAAGTAAAAGTAAATTACATGGTTAACAGAAAAAAAATTAGGTACTTCAAAAATAATGTAGACAACCGGAGGTGGATGTGCATTATATAATACAGGCGGAGGAATTTGAAAATATATAGGTTTAGAATTTTAATCATTTATATTATTGGATTTTAAATTAATAATTCGTGCATATCAACGAATTTTTTTAAAAAATAAATATAAGGTTTGGAGGAATAAACATATAGAGTTCGACTGAACTCGTAACTTATACACCAACTCTTCCCGACAAGTTTGATAACACCCAATAACTTTGATCCAAACATAAACCTGTATATATTATTGAAAAAATCCGATATGTATATATATATATATATAAATGAGTAGTGTTTTTGGAAAGGCGAGTGAGAGATCACAGGGATTCATAAAGTTCAAATTCTAATTCATTAGTGCATGCAGAGAACCGGCTAAATATTGTTAAATTTTACTTCTTCTGTTTCAATCTAATTATTTATTTTATTTTCCTTTTTAGTCCATTTTAATTTAATTGTTTTTCTTCTTTTACTTTTTAGTTCGTTTCAAAAGAAATGTCTCTTTTCTTTTTTGGAAGCTCTTTAATACTATCAATTTTACACATGACATGTTTAAGACCACGAGATCAAATTTAATATATTATACATATCTTTATAGTTTAAGACCACATAATTCGAAAATCTTCTATATTTTCTTGAATTTTATATCAAGAAGAAAAAATTGAAACGAAGAACGAAGGGAGCACAAGTATCACATCTACTTGTGAAAAAAGAAAGAAAAAGGGGGGAAAAAATGAAAAAAGATATATTCGCCAGCTTGCTCCAACTCAAAATAATACCTTCATCCTCCAGCATATAAGGAGCTAAAAATACTCTCTCTTTACCCCCAAAAAAACAAAAACCATATATATTTTCCCTTCTTCTTCTTCTTCTTCTTCTATATATTATATTATTTATAAAATGGCCACAAATTGGACAACAAAGCAAAACAAGAAGTTCGAGGAGGCATTGGTTATATATGACAAGGACAATAGTGTTGATAAATGGCATAACATAGCCAGATATGTTGGTGGAAAATCAGTTGAAGAAGTTAGAAGGTATTATGATCTTCTTGTGAAAGATATTACCCAAATTGAAAATGGTCAAGTCCCTTTGCCTAATTACAGGACTACTGAAACTACCAATGCTAGAGGTTATGCTACTGAACAGAGGTTTGTATCGAGTTTAAGTTATATATATACACATTTTGTTCTTAACGATTTTTTATATATGCTATCATATTATTTTATCTGTTGTAGCTGATAATCGATCCATCTTGTTTTGTTTTTAGATATTCTTATTGAGTCGTGGACTGGTACATTTTTTAAATATATATATAAAGAAGCATTAAGGTAATTCACAAGATTATTTCATAATGTTTAAACTGTAGAGAGGTTAGTAGTATATATTAGTATGAGTTTAAGTTAATGTAAGGATTTTTATGCTATCATGTTATTTCATCTGTTGTAGTTGATAAAAATTAGCAACCGATAAATTATGTAGCTAAATAATAAAAATCTCATGCTAATCTCATTTAGCTATGAATTATCAACTAATTATAAGAAAATTTAATTAGTTAGGAGCTTTTAAATGAAGGATTAACTGAGAATTACCGACAAATTTTATAGCTAATTCTATATTTTCTAGTACTATCTTGTTTTATTTTAGATATTATTGACTACTATATAATAAAAGAAGAAGCATTTAGGTAATTGACAAGATTAATTCATAATGTTTAAATTATTTTCTAAAGGACCTAACTAATTAATTAGTTTATATATATATATTATTGGCATTATAAAAAATATTTACAACTGTCGGTGTATATTTAACATGTTGTAGCTGATTTTTCCTCTTGTTGTTAATCTAGGTTATAATTATATATAATAATTTTGTTCGTTATGGATGGTTACCGATAGCTAGTAATCTTTTGTTGGGTAATTAATAATATAAAAGTTGTTTTACATGATAAGTATAAAGGAGTTGAACTCTAGGTACAATGTACAATTTTTACAAGGGGACTTAATTAATTACTATAGTTAATCCTACATTTGATAACCTTATAAATATAGATTCATCTTAATTAGCCTATTTATGCTAACTGAAAACCACATTAAATGGATGCCCCACTTGATTATTTCCTCGGTTTGTTTTTACTTTTCACACTTCATTTTTTTGAGTATTAAACCAACTTTGATTAATATTTTATTATTTTCTTCATATTAATATGAGAAAAATTGCAAATTATAGTATTTTTCATATAGTTTTTGAATATGTAATTTTAAAATTTAAAATATAGAATCAATCTAATTTTATTTGGCTTTAAAAATTAATTAAACTGACTCTCGTAAAACAAAATGTGAAAATTAATAAGGAAGTAAGTAATTAGGATCGCATGATTATGAGCAAGATAATTCTATTACTATATATAATAATATCAGGATATTTAACATTTAGTTCTTATCTTTTACATATTTAGTTGGTCATAAGAAAATTTATACACAATTGAGATAAATATTAAATATTTTTTATTAAAAAATTATATATATATGTACAAAATTATATGAAGTATATAAATTAAAAATTATTTAGTGGACGTGAGGTCAAGGGGCTCTACAGAACATTCTTGAGACTTCTGGTCTTATGTCCTCCACACAGGTCTTGAACGCTTCTTCTTATAATGAAATTGATTTATGACATCGTAGATTAGGGCATCTTCATGTTTCAAAGATGCGAGTATTAGTTCCTAGTTTATCTGAATCAGGTGTGTCTGAGTTGTAGCGTTATATATATAAAAAGATTTTCATAAATATATATTAGATCTTAAATGTTTCTAATAAAATTTCTAACTTTGCCGCTGAAATTTTTTTTAAATGATATTTTTAGTTGCATCGAAGAGTTGGGTGTTAAATTTTTATAATTTGATTTATTTGTTCTGTTGGCAGGCTTCTGAAGAATCTAAAATTACAGTGAGCAGAAATGAACTTGGACTCGTAGTCAACAGTCAACGCCATGTTTATCCAAAAATCTGGAACCCTAATTGTAAATTCATGTTTAATTAAGTACTTCCTATCTCTTCTGTATTAATTAAATTATTGTTGCCCAATTAAGAGATAAGAAAATGTGCACGTCATTTCTGTTTTTCAGCTTTGTACTTTTTATTTATTTCTGTTTAAGCTATCAGCCTATTTTATATAAATTTGAGATTTTTTAGGTTAATTGTTACTCCAGCAGTCATTTTATATTTAATTAAATAACTTGGGATATTTAAATGAAATCGTCCCACGTTCAAGACAGAATAATACATATCTTTGGCGATCGATGAAGTTAACGGATAAATTATTAAAGATTTAAATATGATCGTTGCTTCATGATAATACAAACTCGATTCGCTTCTATCTACTCAGGATATTATAGCATATCGGGAATAAAAAAACATATCTATAATATTTTTCCTGTTGATTTTCTCAATTCTTTTCCTATCGAACAAAATAAAAATAATTTCTCGTATCTTTATATCTATTGCATTTATAGCTTCTCTTTCATCAAGTTTTCAAATGTTCAATTTAGCTTATTACCAAATAGTAATCTTTCTAAATACAAATGACTTATATGAATAGTGGAAACTCTATAGTTGAAAACTTGATGCATAAGAAGTAAAACTAATTCTTGTGTACCTCCAAAAGATTAGTATTTAAATGTGCACACTCTTAATTTCTTTTGATAAGCAAAATTTTAGTCCCCTTTCTAATGCATCATCAAGTAATTTTAAGATAGCTGTCAAAACGGATCAACTCAATCTATTTAAGCTAAAGTTTTATAGGTCAAAGAATTTGATGGGCTAGGACGGATCACCCTCTTAAAAAGTTTATAAAGATTCTAAAATTAATACAAAACTTTCAATTAACTTCCCGCTCAAGCCAGCCTCAATCAAATCTTAAGGGCAAAGAAACTAGCGTCCGTCAGCCGAACCTATAAGCCTCAATTTCAAATAAGCTCGAAAATTTATGACTCATACCTTAATAACGAAGGCCAAACAAACTAAGCTAACTTGACGTACGAAAGATTTCTTTTTAGCTTTCCTCTTTTCATAAAGAAAATCAGATGAGATTTTTTTTGGGAGGGGATTATTGCAGCACGCAAATGAAGAACTGATAAAAGTCTTTTACAAAAGTGAAGACTCTATTTATACACACACGCAAAGACAACACACAGACAATTATTGAAGAAAATGTACATAATATATATATATATATATATATATATATATATATATATATATATATTAATGAAACATTTTTGTTGGTAATATTGGAAAAATAAACTAAATAGAGAGCTTAAAATCGTTCGTTCGTGAGTAATGTAACTTAAGTCCGCTAATAGAAGAAATTTTGTGTCCTTAAATGTATTAGTATTCTGTCGTGTCTTTCATTTGCTAGAAAATAGGCACACTAATTTGTCTTTCTCCAGACATGTCTATTAATCATGACATTTATTGATCTTTTAACAAATATTTATAATCTTCAATAATAGGTCTAAGCGAATAATGTTATATATTCTTTATATGGATAAATTTGATAATAACTAAGTATATATATATATATTCACTTTTATTATTTCATAATCGATTTGATTTGCAATATTTTATCATGACATGTAACTTGAAATAGATTTTAATAACTTAACATTAATTCAGTTTCAGAAATTTTCTCGTGATACGTAACTTATATATAATTTAAATGGTATACACACAAAGATTATTATAAATCAATGAAGATAAAACAAATCTTCTGGTATTAAACTCAAAAAAAAGAATCCCATTATTCTTGGTTTTGTTGGATTTGTAATTTTTTATATTTAGCAAACCGATCTAATATGATTTGGTTTTATTTTAACTAAAATCACAAGATCGAAATCGAGGTATTTATTTCACTCAAGATGGGATCTCTTTACCAGGTGTTCTATCGGTGGCTGCAAGAGGTATTATCTAACTAGCCAAAATAAACGAGTCTGGAGCCTAAAAGGCTTTGAAAGACAAAATTCTTAAATGGATAACGGGTTTTGAAAGAAACCAAAGGGAGCAAAGAGTCATTGCCCGCACAACTTGCACGGTGTCATAGCGATCAAATGAGACGGCCATTCATGCGATTGAGCTCCTATCCACTGAATTTATGTCTTGAAACAGAAATTCATTAGCTTGAATTTTTATCTTTTAGGGTTAATCTATATCTTGCAGATTTCTTTTGACTTGCGAATTTTATTTATTTCGCCTTTTTAAAAAAAAATAAAAAGGGTATTTTTATCGCTTCTTTTTTTTTTGGTAATAAAATATGAATATATTACCAAAACTAACAAATGAAGAAAACTACATTACAAGTGCCAAGTTCTCATCATACAACTTACAAAATCAATTTCTATCATCTATTCATTAACTTTTGTACCCATCCTATGATCCTTCTATTCTTCTTTGTCATCTTCAGCTCTTCTAACCTTGTTTTAAGCTCCTTCTTGATCTGTGAAATGACAAAACCAGGTTGCACTTCAGCTTGCCTGAAAATTTTCCAATTTCTTGTTGTCCATGTGTGGTAAATTACTGCTCCCCAGGCTGCAGCAACAACTTCCTTCTTTCTTTGACACCACTGCCTCCTTCTCAACCATTCCAACCATCGATAAACTTGTAATTTAGGTAAATATATACCCAACCAGTTAGCTATACCATCCAGCACTTCAATAAACCAGTGACAAGTAGTGAATAAATGTTGGTGAGTTTCCAACTGCTCAGCTAAGCATAGGCAGCAGCTTCCACTCTCCACCACATAGTGCATTTTTAACATTCTATCTTTAGTTAATAGTCTATTCTGATACAACAACCACAAGATAAATCTATGTTTAGGTATGGCAACACTACTCCACGCCAGATCAGCCCCTTTAAATCTCTGTATATTGCCCAGAAGAGCAATATAGCCACTGGATATCGAATACCTCCCAGAAGCAGTTAGAATATATCTATTACCATCATACTATTCTACCATTTTCTCTTTAATCGAATGTAATTTCATCCAGTACCAGCTAGAATCCAGAGAAGGAAAACACAATCAAATATTGCTTTCCTTTTTCATATACAATTCATTTACCCATTTCACCCATAATATATCCTCCTTTTTAGCCAATTGCCATAACAACTTGTCTACTGCTGCTATGTTCCATTTCACACAACTCTTTATATTTAACCCTCCATACTTCTTAGGGATACATACTTTATCCCATGCTACTAATGCAGCTTTCTTCCGCACCTCAGACCCTCCCCACAAAAACTCCTTACATTTCCTATCCACCTCCTTAAGAATGCTCTGTGGCAAGATGAAGACAGAACCCCAAAAATTATAAATTGAGAATAAGACAACATTGATTACCTGCAATCTCCTTGCATATGAAAGTTGTCTGGAATATGCTTGAGTTATTCTTCCTGTTATTTTCCCAACCAGTTGTTGACATTCCATTCTCCCCCATTTTTTAGCTGATAGGGGCAGTCCCAAATACCTCATAGGTATTTTTTATCGCATTTTTATTACTTAAAATAGTTTTAAAAAAAATTAAAGACCATTCAAAAAATAAAATCAGTTCGCGCAGAACCTTGATAATTTTTTTAAAAACAAAAATGAGTTGTTTACCACTCAACGACCCAAAGTCCCCGATCTAAATCTAGATATAAGTATAATATAATTGTGTCCAATAGGATTTGATGTTAAATTAAACCCTTCATGAAATACCACCAATTTCTTAAAATATACTCCCTATATTTCATTTAATATCGTGACACTATTTTCTTTGTAACTTGTTTAAAAGGAATGCTACTTTCTTATATTAGAAGGTATTTTTTATTTTATTCTTAATGACATATTTTTATAGACAGCCAATATAAAGACATGTTTAAGAAAGTTTAAATAAAAAAATTGTTGAAACTCTATGTCTTGTTAAATATTTTAAATAAATTAAAATAAAAATAATATTAATGATCGAGGACAAAGCTAGTAAGAGATGAGTGAACTTAATTAATTCGTTAAAAAATTATAATATATATATATATATATATATATATATATATATTAAATCCTTTTGATATAGGAGAAAATTAATTGTAATATAGTGCTAAAAGGATATTCAAAAGTTACTTTTGGTGACACGTTTAAATCTTAATTCTTAATTATGACAATTTAGTTTTTTCTTCTTTTTAAATCGCTTGATATAAATCTAGTTGGTTTCCTAAAACAAAATTACTTGCAAGAATTAACTTCTCATTATTAATATCTATATATTTGTGTTTCTGTTTGACAAGAAAACTACTAGAAATGACTAACAAGCATACCATTGAAAACTAAAAACACATTTTACACTTCCTCAGAAAAGCCATATATTGAAAAAGTAAGTAAAACAAAAAGGTCAAGAAAGATGGGCATTTTTAAAAAGGGGCCCATTGATTACATGAATATTGAAAAAATTATATTTGTTATGGCACACAATATAATATAGTATAGTCATTTTGATTATCCTATTATTTATTGGATGTTATTATTAATTTTTAATATATTTTTTTAAATTACTTTATTATATTATATTTGAGTCGAAAATCTTTTAAAAATAATCTTTGATCTTTATTCTTATAAGATAGGAATAACATCGCATACACACACCACTAGATTTTCCTAAATTATTTGTTGGTGTTGTTGGTATTTTCTACCGTGTTAATCTTGATCTCTCCCTTTATAAACTAGGAGTAATATCGCGTATACACCATTAGATCTCCCTAAATTATTTATTGGTGTTGCTGATATTTTGTACTGTATTTTCTATTCCTTTTTATTTTATTATATTTTACTTAAGCTAAACATATATTAAAAAATATATTAATCTCAATTCTTATAAAATAAAAATAAAACCGTATATATATCACTTTTTCCCTATTTACTTATGAGATTTGATTGAGTAATTGTTATTTTATATAGTAATACATAATTTTTTAATTTGTTAGCATGTGGATGAAAGGGAAAGGGAATAGGAAGGTACTTTGATTGATAAATATGGAGGATCTTGCAGGGAAGTTAGGGATGAATCTAATACTTGTGGGGCCAAAATTCCATATTATCATCCTCTAGGAAAAAAATAGTCAAAAAATGCGTCTCGACTTTAGATTTCTTTATCTTTTTATCTGTTTATTTCTTTGAGTAACATGTATGATTCAACCTGTCTTCTTTTTTTTGTGTGTTCAATATTTTTATTAAAATTTAAATTAAATTTAAATTAATAATAAAAAAATTTATAATAGAATAAATGCTTTCTAAACAACAACAAAAATTATATTTAAAACTCGATTATGAAATTATCATTAAAATTGAATGAATATTTATTCCTTTATGATAACTGTAGTTGGTAACAAAAGAACATACTACTAACATTATTTGTGATTTTTCAAGTATATTCTGCTGATATTCGCTTTTCCAGAAATGAATATTGTAACAATTTAAGCTTGTATATAACTCTTTTAAGAAGTTCTTTCTTTTAATTTGAATTATTTCCTTAGAGATACTTTCTTTATATGTATTACTTGTGAATGTTAAATATTTAAGAAGAATAAGTCTAAATAGTCTGCATATATTCTATTCTTTTCAGATCTCATTTGGTGAAATTACACTAAGTTGTTGTTGTAGTAGTTTAAATAGTTGTTTACTTAGCCGTTTAAATTGTAAATAGCCAATAGAATTTTGGTATATCTATAATCCATATATAATATATGTATAATAAATGTATATCAGTTAGAAAAAAAATAATAAATCCGATCAGTTATTTGTATAAACTTTAACTAATATTTACTCCGTCCGTCCTATTTTAGTTGTCTTTGAGCTCAAAAAATTGTTCCAAAATAATTGATATTTTAGGAATTCAAGATTAAAGTTTGAAATCGTTTTCAACTGTTCCTTTAACATTAAAGAAATGATCCTTTAATTCTTTAAAAACATTTAACAAATAGGGGTAATTTAGCAAGCTATAATTTGGTATGTCGTTAGAGTTATATGTAGGTTCTAGTAATATATGAATTAGTTATGAGGGAATTTATATGTTATTTTATATAGGGATTAATTATACAGAGTTTAGTTATTCATGTATAACTCATTCCACCTTCTATCCTGCATAAGATAATACATAAATTTCCTCATAACTTATACATGTATTAGTTATGCAGGTTTCTAAATTGTAAACCAAATAATATTTTACTTTTATGCATGAATAAATTACCTCCTAACCAACTACCAAATATAATATTACTTATGTAAAATTTAATACCTATGTAATTCATATCTAAATCAACTACTAAAATAACCCCTACCTTTATTTTGTATTTACTATTTTTCTTAATGAGTGTGAAACTAACTAAAATGGCAGTTAAAATGAGACGAATGGAGTACCCTCTCTTTGCTTATTAGAGTTGGATTTAACACTTAACAACCTTCTTTACTAACTCTACCTAAATAGTTAATACAACACATTTAATCACCAAACTAAATGTGTCTCATAATAATACAGATAATAAATTAGAATATATTTTTATATTAGTGATAAGATGAGGTGTTGGGAAGACAAAGGCAATAAGTGGGATCCACTTTAGCTTCTTTTTTTTTTTTTTTTTTCCAATAAAATCACCAACTTTCTGTTGAAAAAAGTTGTCTACTACTTGCTTTAATTTCTTTGTTAAGTAAGTGCTTAGTGCTAAAGCAAGTTTATGGGATAATTAAGGCTCTAAAGAGACGTGTAAACATCTTCTAAATTTTAAACAACCAAATGTTTCACATCCACAAACTCTTGTCAGTAGGGTTGGCATGGTATGGTATTAAAAATTTTAATGTGATAGTTTTAACTTTTGAAAATATCATGTTAATATTATATTAAATTGTTTTAATATTTAAAAATTTGATTTTGATATTTTATGTTTGGTAATAGATAATTATAATTTTTTAAATTTTGACTAATATATTCATATAGTAGAAAATTATAACTTTAACATTTCAAATTTTTTTTAATTATATCATATTAACACCTTAAATAATTAATTTTTAACTAATAACATTTTATACCTTTACTAGTATTATAACTATATATTTATAATGTACTTCAACACATTATTTCAATATTTTTTTAATAAATATCAAATACCGTTCTAATAACAAAATATTTTAAAATGCATACTAAATATCATAATATTAAAATTACAATATAAAAAATTTTCTATTTCAATAAGATATTTGTTACCTACCATACCTTACCCACCACTAGTGTACACAGAAAGTCTTGAAATCTTAATCTGATTCATTGAATAAAACTTAAACCAAGTAAAAAAGGAGTTCTACTTTGTCTTGAAATATTTAATCTGATTAAGAAAAATGTTTAAGCAGAGAAAAAAGCAGTTCGGACCAATAATACAGGAAAAAAAATTGAAGACGAATTTCAAGTTTTGAAAGTTATTTTGACCAATTTTTCAAGTCAATGTTTTTTCTTTTCAATCAAAAAACTTCTAAAAAAAAGTTCAAATTAAATGAATGTTCAAAGTCCAAACACAACTTCAACTTCCAAATACACTTTTCCTCTACTTTTTCCTTTTTTTTTTCAAATACTAAACACATACTAAATTTCTTTTCTAAAAGGATATGCAAAAACATTATTTCCTTCGTTTTAAAATAAATCACGTTTTTAGCTTAGACACACCCCTTAAGAAAACTAATCATTTCTAAAAAGAAAAATTGCATAACCTTAATAAATATCTTGAAAAAGATGTAATTCTTTAATATTTTCTTATTATGTAAAACTCTCTATTTAAATGAGGGTAAAATTGAAAGAACATCATTATGTCTTCTTGATTACGTAAAACACCACTTATTTTGAAACAAAATCAAAAGGCTAAAACATTACTTATTTTGAAACGGAGGAAGTAAAAAAAAAGAGATAAATATAAACTTAAATGCACTAAAAATGTGTCCATATCATTTGGTGTTGCTTATCCACCATCTCCCCCCTTTCAACAACCAAATCTCTACAAAATGTGTCCCTACCTAAAATCATCCAACCCCCACTTGCTTTACCTGGTAATAAGGGTATTCAAAGCCCCTACCAAACTAACAATCAACAAAAATTCTTTCCCACTTTTATAGAGGGGAAGAAAAAGGAATACCTTTATACAAATCCTTATCCAAAACCAACAAAGTCAACAAACAAACATGGCACAAATCAAGAACTATTACTTATTGCTGCATAGAACAAAGTCATCCCAATGTAACCATTCATTTTATATTCTAAATCATATTTCAATGTTCTGATCCAAAATGAAAATGCACTTATTCTGTGCAAATTTACAGTCAGGGTATTTCTATGAAAGCATATGGTTAATGCTCAAAAGATGGTCATCCAAAATGGTCCGATATTATGTCCTAACTAGAGATTTAAAAGAAAAACAATTAGACCAAAATGCGCAAACCCTGTACTTGGAGGTCCAAGAAAATGTTTATCTAAGCATAATGTAACTCTGATAACATTCACATGCCTCTCCCGATTTGAGAGTGGCCTCTCTGTTGAGGTTCAATTAGATGAGATACTCTGTTCCCACAGCAAGATGAGAATTTACTCAGCTAAGGAGTCATCGGCATTCTTCTAAGAGAATGAATTGCAGAGGTGCAAGAAACTAGAAAACTTATTGAGACAGTCTGTTGAAATCAATTCAGCGACGTCCATTTGCCCATTGCCTATTATTGTTTCCAGGTCTTATATGAGGATTCTTAAGGCCAAGACCTTGGTTTGAGGCCTTTTTGGGGATATCCTGCAACTCCATGACCTGTATTGTCCGCTGCCTCTTGGCTGAAGGACAATTATAAAATGCATTCAGATCAATATCAGACCTTACAGTCATGATTTCAATGTTTTCATAAGAAACCAAACACAAATTATATATATCCAGTAAAGTATCCAGAAAGTTTAAAGAGGAGCAGAGGACCAACCATTTTCAGCTTCTTGGTACCGTTCCTGGAGCTTTCTTTTTGTCGCCTCGAGTTTGACTTGAACTGCATCCTCATCTGACCGTCTAAGTTTCTATAGGATGAAATTACACATTAGATAGGGATTGGAGCTTTACATGAATCACAAGATAACTTCCTTTCAGATACTCACATTCTGTTGAGACAGCACAGGCCTCTTTTGAATTGTGCCTTTATCAGATTTCTGCTGGAAGTTCATCTCGTTAATCTTGAGCTTCTGTTCTGAGGATGGTTTAATCAGTCTTCCAGGCCCAGAGTCACCTCCAGATGGCTTATTTGGTTTCAGAACTGTTGTTTGTTTCTGGATTACAGCTTCCTGCTTTTTTTGTTGTTCACCCTTCCTCTCTTTGGGAGCAGCACTGAAGCAATCAGCAGACTGCTTCCTTCGGACAGGAATGTTGTGGTTATTCACTGATGGCTTTCTGCCATTTCCACGGTTCTCATTGAATTCCCCACTGTTTCGAGGATCTGAAATAAAATCCCCAATCAGAACAATATACCTTTATTAGTGGGGAATTCGAATAAAGAACCGAATAGCAAAGCTATATTGAAAGAATATGGACACAAATTCTACTCACTTCCATCATCATCCATGCCATCAAAAAACTTCATTGGTCACAAACGACAAAGAGAAAATAAGTCAGTGGCAGCCAAAAAAGCAACATAATTAATTTTCTAGAAGAGAGGACGCTGTTCATACTTGTGACAACTCAATTGAAGTGGTCTGAGCAGAAAAGAAAGCTAAGTCGTCTAAGGGTGGGGAAGGAAGTCCTTCCTCCTCTTGATCAACTACAGATGGTTTCACAGACTCTGGAGTGCTTTCAGTACCTTTAAGCAATAAATAAATCACTTCAAACTTCAGCTCAGAATTGCAAATGAAAACATAGAGAATAATTCTTTTTCCCTGAAAATTGAAGGGAGCAAGAGAAACTCTCAAATAATAACCTGTAAAGGCTGCAGTAGCATTCACCCATTCATCTACCAAGACCTTCCACTCCCTGTGATCCATAAAAAATGTGATCAGCAATAAGCTACAAACATGTCTAACTTAAAGCAACTCTATAGAAACAGACGAGGTTCCCAAACAGTAAATCAGCAAGTTGCATAGATTCGCTATACAAAACACAAAAACTAGAGCTTGAATTGCAGGGGTAAGGAGCAAGGTCAGTTATATACATCAGATAAATGAAAAGGGACTACCAATGTGAGTCACGAGATTGTGCGAAGTACTGAAAAATAAAGCGATGACCATCATTACTATGCGTTGATAATTACGCTATCATGTACTAATCATTTATATGGTAAAGATTACATCAATTAAAGAAGAACTGTAAGCAACAAACAGTGGCAAGCGTTAAAAAGTAATAATAGCTCAAAACTACAACCGACAAAGCAAGCTGTCAGAGCCACCAATATGACACGTTAGTTCGACTCGAAGACAAAAAAGTTCAAACCTTTGCGAAAATAACAAATTGTAAAGAAATCCCATATCAGACTACTAGAACCATGTTGTGGGTTCATATTTTGACAATCTTACAGTTATTTCAGGGATAAAGCAAGAGTTACTTACTCAATCAATGTCCGGGATAGATGCCGGATATCCTTTGAGTTGTGCTTTCTGAGTGAATTAACTGATTTTCCAATCTCTGTGGCCTGACATAGAAAATCAATTTAGGCCCAAAAGAAAATGTGAAATGAGATTAAAAAATTAATACTGCAACCAAAACAAATGGCGGATGAAATTCTGGAGGTGCAAAAGATCAAACCTTCAAGGTCTCCACAGACAAAGCCATTAGTTGGAGCCTTCTTAAGCACTCATATAACTCTGCAGACTGTTGGAAAGAACAATCAATCAAAACCAGATAATTACAGAAAGCCCAAAACTACTAATTCCCTCGACCAAGCAAGTGAAATTGCAGAAGATAGAAATAAAAGATAGAGTATACAAGTAGTTTCATACATTTTTTAAAGCTAAAAAAGCAACAGCCTTGTGCAACTAGATCAAAAGAACAAAAAGGAAATGAAAAGCATAAACGTTTCCTAACTGTGTCATAGAAATACCGCATATCAGATTTTCCAGTTATAGACACTAGTACAGAAAACAGAATGGCCATCAAATTCAACCACAAAAGTCACCATTGCTATATGTCAGACAACACCAGAAGTTTTAAAAATTCTAACAACATTTGCTCAATTATCAAAGATTCTTCTTCCTGATGAACCCCAGAAGAAAGGAAATTTCAAAGTCACATAGACAGAGTCCAATTGTTGATTAAACAAATCCAAATATGGCAAAAGTACTTCAAATCAACTGTATAATTAGAAGATTAATAGAAATGAACCTCAGCTTGGCTGCTATCAATGATATCTTTGATCCTCATGACCTCCCCCAAAGTCTGTGTCTCCTCCTCTATCTCCTCAGTTAATGCCTCAGCTTCTCCATAACTATAATTGCTAACTTGGTTCAGATTCATTTCAACCTGATGATCTATGCTACTCTGGGTTTTGCTCTCTTTACTAGCACCAGCCTCCACTCCTCCACCAAACTCATTCTTACTCTTAAGCTTTTCTTCATCATCATTAGCAGCAATTGGCACAGCTAATTCAACCTTTTCACAACCAAAGCACCTGGTGACTTTACATGAAAAGAGCATTTCAGCAATTCTATCTCTTCTCAATTTGAACTCCTTTGGACAATCAGCAGCTGCCACCATAACTGCATGCTCAATTATATCAAATATATCTGAACTTGCTGTTCGAAAAACGTCCCTCCATTTATCAAGTGTCCCACTACTCTTAGCCATAACTGAAGATTTAGAGCGAAAAAAATCAACCCAGATCGAAAAAATCAAATGCTTATCAATACCCAGATATCCAAATTCGATCTTCCTTCGATTTTAATTATACCCACAAAAAAATAATCTATTACTGATACAAATTGTAATCGGAAAACAAGGTTTTCAGCAATAAAACCTCTTGTTTTCCAATCAGTTTTGACCCATAGGCTAGTTCTGGTGACTAACAAATAAATATCAGTTACTTTTACCGATGATCGGAAACTGTATTATCAGTATGACCAGAAGCTCAGTTCTAATTTAAGGGCAATCCGATAGAGATATTCTAAGATAAATCTCTATATGCTATTAGGGGAAAATTCATTTGCTGAAACTCTAAACCCAAAAAAAAAAAAAAAAAAAAAGGTAAAAAATCGGATGAAGATTTTGGTGAGATAGAAGAACAGAAAAATATTCGCGGCAAATCAATAGATAAATCTAGAGAAAAAATTTATGCCGATTGAAAGAAATTTTCCAGAGAAAAAGAATATATGTTAAAAGTATGGAGAGATATTCTCTCTCTTTCTCTATCTATTTTATTTCTCTTTGATTATTTAATTCTATTTCTCTCCTTCTCTCTCTCTCTCAAAATGCAATACAAGGTGCTGGTTCAAAGAGGCTTGAAAGAGAGGAAGAAAAAGTATTGTTTTCTCTTTGTTGGGTTTGTGGGGGGTGGGGGGGGTGGGGGGGTTTCATAGAAGGGTCAATTTTCTTCCATGAACAAAATCCATAAAGAAATCTATAACAATAATAAAAATATATTTAAAAAATAAAATGTACGCAAATTTATTTTTATATCTTTATAAATTAAAAAAATTATTTTTATATTAAAAAAGTTATTTTTATTATAAACTCTCTATTTAAAAAAATGTTATCGAAACAGTATTGCGAACCAAAACATCAAAGGAAGTGATTTCTCTCTTTGCTTTGAAGTTTTTTTTAGAAGGAGAGAGTGGTTGAAGAGATTGTAACTATGATGTTACTTCACCATAATATAAATCATAAATTATTAATTTGCAATCCAGTGATGAAGTAAATTTTGTAATCTGATTTTTCTGTTATTTATTTAAGGCGCGTTGAATACGAAAGAAAATATTTACTTCACATTGGTCAAATATTTTAAAATTATTTTTTATTAAAAATAAAGAAAATAAGTTGTGATATTTTATATTGACTATGTTCTTCCATCCTCTAATATACATGCATCTTTCATAGCCCTTATTTTTACCATCTCATCCATCTCATGTTAAAGGTGAACATACTTTGGGTTGGTTCGGATTTTTTAAATATTAAATTAAATCAATTGTATTGGATTCTTAAATTTATAAATCAAATTAAATTAACAAAAGTCGATTTTTTCAATCTTGGATTTTTTCTAATTTTTTGGATTGCTCGAATTTTTCCCGATAAAGTCTTCATATAAAATATACAACTTATACATTTCTTTAATTCCTCTCATTATTTTTTTTATTGAATATTTTAGTACAATGTCATCACTCATCTAATATGTATTATTTTCTTAATTAATGAAACACCTTAAATAGTATCAAGCATGTAGAAGCTCAGACAACGATCGTGTTATGGAAACCTGAAGACAATATGCTGGACAAATCTGATGAGAGGAATAATGTAGACATGAGGAAGAGTAGAGAAGTGCCAGATTTATAAGAACTGTCAAAGATGCAGAAACAAGAGTTAAAAGATCAGTTGGAAGATGAGAATATTCATGAAAACATTGATAATATTTGTCAAGCTGTAGATTTATCCCCAAGGAAAAGGGTGGAATTGAATAATAGAGTCGGAAGAGGTAAACTTACAGTACCTCTGCAGGTTTAAACAAGGAGTAGTAAGGGGAAACATTCTAGTAGTGATCAATGATTGAGAAACTACTATTTTGGAATATAAGGTCGGTTAATACTCAGAATGCTTTTGATAGGTTAATTGACCTTAACAAAAGATATCAATATTCATTCATTTTCTTAATGGAGATTTTTTAAGTACCAGAGGTGATTAATCAATTTAAAAGAAGACTGAGTTTTGAAAATTGTTATGTAAATAGTTCTTCAAAGATATGGGTGTTCTGGAGAGATCAGTGGGAGGGTGAAATTTTTAGTGATTCATCTCAGCAAATCACCATGTCATTCAAAGCTTATAATAAGAAGTTCCTGATCACTTCTATTTATGCCAGATGTAATGCTTTAGAGAGGTTGGAATTATGGGATAGTCTGGAGGTGTTGACATTGAGCATGAAGGAACCATGGATGGTTGGTGGGGATTTCAATGTAATCTTAAGAGAAGAGGAAAAGCTGGATGGTTTGCCTTTTGTGAAATCTGAGGCTGTGGATTTTGCACAGTGTCTGAGCAATTGTGCGTTGATGGAACTTAAAACTTGTGGTAGCAGGTTTACTTGGTGGAATGAAAGAATGGAAGATGAGTATATCTTCAAAAGATTGGATAGAATCTTGATTAATCAAGAGTTTTTGGACTTATTGCTTTCTAGTGAAGCTCATAATTTAATAAGGCAAGAGTCTGATCATGCACCTATTCATGTTGTTTGTAACACAAATGAGGAACTAGTGGTGAAGTCTTTCAAGTTCTTTAATTTTTGGACCAAGCATAAGTAGTTCAAGGAGATGGTAAGGGAGAATTAGGTAGTTGATTTTGTTGGTAACCCTTTTATTATCTTCAAAGTTAAATTGGGCAGGGTGAAGAAGGCTCTAACTGGCTGGAGCAAGCAGTGTTTTGATAACATCTTTCAGCAGATTGCAACTTTAGAGGATATTATTAAAGTGAAAGAGTCATAACTTGAAATGCTACCTACAGTTGAGAATAGGATGGAGTTGTCAAAAGTTGAGGTTGACTTGAAAAGATATAAACATATGGAGGTAGAGTTCTGGAAATAGAAAGCGGGTATGAGATGGTTTGCTGAGGGAGAGAAAAATTCTAAAATTTTTCACTCATATGTCAGAGCAGGAGAAGAAAGCTATATATAAGTGACATTAAGTTGGATGATGGGCAATTAGTAAATTCATCAGAAGCTATAAGGGATGCAGCTACTAACTTTTTTGTGCAGCAGTTTTCTGAAGATGGTGGAAGCTTTCATTCTGATATGTTAAATAATATTCCAGAGTTAATTTCACAATCTGATAATGAGGTTTTAACAAGGTTGCCAGAAATGCAGTAGGACGAAGATGGGATCCAGCATTCCCCATAGCAGGCTAATCAGCATTACAGTATACCCTGTCGAGTGCTTGCGCCCAGGGCACAAATTACAGATTACAGATTACAGTTACAGGAGTCCTCCAGACTCAGATACAGTTATAGTCAGGGGCTTAGAGAGCCCAAGCTGCATACCCAGGCGGCCGGCAGGATCCTCGTAGTTCTTAGGTGAGTGGAGTGAATTTATTTTTGGATGGTTTGACCCGGGTAGGGGTATATAGATTGCATGTTGATTGGCACCTTCCGGCTGGTATAGGTTCTTGTATATATATATATATGTGTGTGTATGTGTGTGTGTGTGTGTGTTACTCACTAAATATATATACATGCTACTTATTAAATGGATAGTTAGCAGGACGCCGCATCGACAGATATGGTTCTTATCTTCCTTCCAGTACAGTTAAGCTCAGTACAGATTCTGCTATTCCAGATAGTTTTAGCTATCCTCTGTCATTTCAGTAACTATCAGTATTACTTTTTATCTTTAGTTATGTTCAGTTTTGCTTTGCATATTCGGTACCAGTGGTACTGACGCCCGTTTGGGGGCGCTGCATTACTTGCCTGCAGGTACTCATAGACGAAGAGCCGATCCCTCGTAATTCTAGCCAGCATACAGAGTCATCAGCTCCTGTCATCCGGATCTAGACAGCTAGAGGTTTACTTTTTTTCTTTTGTTGTACAGTATGGGTAGGTCGGGTCCCTGTCCCAACCATTTTATCAGTATTCTTAGAGGCTTGCAAATTTTATATTCCCTGTGGTTAGATGTATCAGTCATGTGAGGTCGTGTGTATGTTTTAGCTTGTTTATAATGGTCGTGTGGGGCCTTATTTAGTTGGTAGTGGTGACCTTGTCGGTCACGTAGCAGTTTAGCACCTGTTTTCTTGATTCAGAAGTTACTAGACAACATGGTGGCCTTGTCGGTCCGCATAGGTTCCTTTATACTACTGTTGTTCTGGTTAGCTGTTGTTTCTCACAGGTGGCTATAGGCCTAGTCGGCCGGAGGCTGTATTTACAGCTGTTATATAGCCCGTCGTTTTTTTGAATCCAGAGTTAGAGCCAGCCTGACACCAGAAGTGCTTAGGCTCAGTAGTCCAGCTGTCCAGGTCTTAGTAGGACACCAGGTGCCAGTCATGCCTCCCAAGTCGGAGCGTGACAGTCTTCTGGGATATTATGGGTGAGAATGTGATTAACATGGTAAAGGCTTTTTTCTGTGGTTTCGAGATACCCAGGTTCATTACTCATCAAATCTTATTTCTATTCCTAAGAAGGAGAAGGTAGAGAATTTTTCAGATCTAAGGCCTATTAGTCTTAGTACTTTTGCAATAACATTTTATCCAGAATGTTGCATAATAGGATTGCACGGTTTTTGCCAACTATCATTTCAAGAAATCAAGCTGGATTTGTTAAAGGGAGGAGTATCACAGAAAATGTTCTTCTGGCACAGGAGATTATTAGAGATATACAATTGAGAAATAAGTGGCATAATGTGGTGGTGAAATTGGATATGACTAAGGCTTATGACAGGTTGAACTGGTTTTTCCTTATAAAAGTGCTAAGGAAATTTGATTTCTCTGAGGTGATTATTGATATGGTTTGGAGATTTGTCTCTAATAATTGATACTCAGTACTAGTGAATGGAAACTCTTATGATTTTTTTAAAATTATCAAGAGGACTAGAACAGGGTGATCCATTATCTCCTATGCTTTTCATAATTGTTGCAGAAGTGTTGTCAAGGATTTTAAATAAACTTCATGAAGATCCAGATTTTAAAAGCTGTGATTTGCCTAAATGTAGCTCTAGCATTAACCATTTGTCTTATACAGATGATACTATTTTATTTTATTCTAGGGAGAGAAAATCAGTAAAAAAGATTATGAGGGTGTTGATTGAGTATGTGATGATTTCAGGGCAGAGAATCAATAAAAGCAAAAGTTTCTTTTATCTCCATGAGAAAACCCCTATGGTGGTAGGTCATTAAGAGGTGGACTGGTGTCAATCAGGGATCATTTCCTTTTGTATATCTAGGGTGTCCTGTTTTCTATGGTAAGAAGAGGAAAACTTACTTTGAGGAGTTAGTGAGAAAAGATCTCTAGAAGGATTTTTATGTGGCAGAATAAATTTTTGAATTTTGGTGGGAGATTCATTCTCATTAATCATGTGTTAAACTCCATGCTTGTGTATCTTTTATCTGCTATGAGCCCTCCTAAGGGTATAATTGATCAGATCCATAAATTATGTGCTAAGTTCTTTTGGGGAAGTGATGGAGATAAGAAGTGTAGGCATTGGGTGGCTTGGGATGATATGTGCTATCCTACAGATGAGGGTGGGGTTGGTTTCAAATCATTGTATGATGTTTCTAGAGCTCTAATGGCTAAATTGTGGTGGAATTTTAGAGTTTCTACTAGTTCTTTATGGAGTACATTTATGTGGAATAAATATTGTAAAAAGGTCCATCCCATTATGACTGCTAGTAGAGGGGCTTCTCACATTTGAAAAAAAGATGGTTGAAATTAAGGATGATGCGGAGCATGAGATTTGGTGGCAAATTAAAGCTGGGACTGCTAGTTTTTGGTTTGATAATATGACTTCAACAAGGAGCTCTATATTACCTAGAGGAGAACTATGTGGATGAGGAAGTGGAGGTTAGAGAATTCATTAGAAATGGTACTTGGGGCTTGGAGAAACTAAGGGGAAAATTATCTAAGCAGATGATATCTCCCATAGTTGAGACTGTTCCCCCTAGTAGTTTGAAAGGAAGTGATCTAGCTTGGTGGATGGGTAATACAAATGACATCTTTGCTGTTAAATCAACATATAAGATATTGAGAAGGAAAAAGGAGGTGGATTGTTGGTCATCCAAAGTTTGGATAAAAGGGCTTCCTTTTAAGATATGTTTTTTTTATGGAGACTGCTGAAGGGCAGAATTGCTACAGATGATAATTTGAGGAGATTAAGGATGCAAATAGTTTTCAGATGTTATTGTTGTGATGACTCACATCATCTGAAAATTATGAATCATTTATTTCTAACAGCTCCCAAAGCCATTAGGTTGTGGAAGCAGTTTGCTAATGTTGCAGGTATCAACATGGATGTTTTGGGTCTACAACATAATATATCTAAATGGTGGGAGTCATCAATTTCTGAAAAGCTCAAAGTGGCTTTTGGTGCTATCCCTGCTATTCTTGTGTGGGAGATGTGGAAGAGAAGGAATGCTAGAAGGCATGAAAAAGATCTTAATTTTCATTCACTGTTCAAGAACTTTCAGGTGATAATTTATTAGTTCCTGAAGAATAAATTTCCATTGTTAAAGATTCCTAATCAATGGTGTGAGATGGTTCAGTATTTACAATGTTACAAACCTAGGCTTCATTACAAAATAGTGAGGTGGATTTTCCCTAAAGATATGTGGATTAAATGTAACACAGATGGACCTTGTAGGGGTAATCCAGGTATGGGACCTATGGGTTTTGTTTAAGAGATGTTGTAGGTGATTTATTGTATGCTGAAGCAAAGGAAATTGGGCTGACATCAAATATGAGGGCTGAGGTGACTGCTATTTGGTGTGCCTTGAAATATTGTATTGACTTAAATTACAACATCATTTTAGAAACTGACTCACTTAGTTTAAAAAAGATGTTGTTAAGAGAATGGAGGATTCCTTGGGAGGTTGCTATTATGATGGATGAGATTTTTACAATGTTAAGTCAAATAAACATTGAGATAATCTATGTTTTCAGAGACGCCAATCAGTTGGCTGATTCACTAGCTAATCATGTTTTGGAGCACAGAGGCAGACATATGATAACTAGTTTCAGTCAGCTACCAACAACATGCAAAAGGATTTTAAACACAGAGAAAGCTCAAATTCCGTATCTGAGAATTAAAACACGAAAGATTCATGATATCACAAGTTAATCAGATCAAGAACTGCAGAAGGTATTTCACAGTTAGGTTATTTACAAACACAGGTACCTACTGTGAAATCAAGCTACCTAGAGAAGCATACAGAAAGGATACATCAAGCAAAAGAAGTGTAAAAGAGTCGGATGAGATTTTGCTACTCGTACTCAGATATGCAGAACCAAGAAGGAAGTCGGAGCGACGCAATTTTTCCCAGCTTTTGACTTCAGAGCCTGGCATACGGGAGATACGGGACTCACCCTCAAGGACTTACCATCAGATTCACCTGGAGTTAGCAAAAATAGAAGTTAAATCTTGAAGAGATGGACTAAGGAAGATAGGAAAATACCTGTTTGAGTAGCTAAAGCTGATAGATTTAGCAAGATCAGGAGGTTGATTAATCACCCAAAGCTGAAGAAAAAGAACTCCTTGTTGAAGATTGTCGACATTATCAAGAAACCCTACTTTCTGGTTGGGGGTTTCTTCTATTTCTAAAATGGTATATGTCGGTCTAGTGACCGATGAGGAGGAAATAAAGGCTGATGGGTAATGGATCGGTTTTTTTATAGTGGATCTTTTCTGATTGTATTTTAGACAATTCAAAGGGTGCTTCGCTTCCAGCTCTTCTTGTTCGATATCGCTTCCCGTTCTTGTAAATATCATCTCTTACCGCTCTTATGGATAACCCTTTCTCAGAGGCTGCAACAGATGGCTTTGTGGCACCCTTTCGCGCTCTTCTCGACCTGTATGGATTCCCCCCGGCCCGGCTCTACCTCAAATGAGTAAGCAGTAGACTTAAAGTCTAAAGTTTCAGATATCAAATCTCGTTACAGTAATAACATTTATTTGAAAATTTTATAATTATTATAGTGAGATATTGTTTTTTATATATATATATAATGCATTTGTCATTTATATCTCATTTAGCTGTTATAAACAAAAGTCCACCAAAATCAAGTATAATAATTTTGTTAACCAAGAAGAACATTTATTAACCAATTTAATTAAAAAAGTATGAAAGTAAAAAAGGTAAACATCCTAGCCTTTTCTTTAATTTTGTTTCATTTTAACCCTCTACCTCTATTTTTTTTTATGCTTCATTTAAATAAAAAATATTAATTTTTATGCTTTCATTATTTTTATTTATACTCTTTAACTATAATTTGCACATTAAAAATCAACGGATATCCATTAGTTTTCGTTAAAAATTCGATTTTCTTTAAAAATTAAAAATAATAATTTCTTTCTATAGCTTCTATGCATTTTAGCGTAAAAAATAATCAATGAGAGTGCGCCGATTTTCTTAAAGTTCGTCAATTTTCTTTTCGAAAAAGTCATTGACAATCCAACGAAATTAGGGATGACAATTGGGCGGGTGCGGTGCAGTTGTGGGGCAAACCCCTATAAATCCGCAAAGATTTTAACTCTTCCTGTCCCGCCCCACATAGCATAATTTGATATTTTCAATCCGCCCATATAAACCTGTAACATGTTTTTCCTCTTTTTATTAGAGAAGTCATTCCCTTATTTTCAAGGAACTTGCTTCCTAAAGAAAATATTTTTCAAAATTTTTGATTAACCGAGCACACCTTAATGTCAAACCATAAAAGAAAAAGAAATGATAATTTAGAACGAAAAAAACTAGAGAAATAAATTCATAGAGAATGATAATTAAATAAAACATATTTTTGAACTAAGAGCTCTATTGTGTCAAGAACAAAATTTGTTTTTGAAAAAATTACTATTAAGCCTGCATAGACCCGCATAATCCCGCAAGTCGCTCCGCTCTGTATCTGTTTTCTAAAAAGTTATTTCAACCCGCCTCGCATCAGCCCTACCTCATTGCCATCCCTAGATAAAACCCATTCAATTTTAGTATTTTTTAGTAGTATTATTAACAATGAACCAATGTCTCTTTTTTTTTTTCCCTGTACTAAAAATGAGTTCTTTTCGCCCCTATTGGAGCGAGTAAAAAATTAGAAAGCGGATATTTGGGTTAAACCTAGATGGCATAAAAAAAAATATGGGTTTATTTAATTGAATATTTCGTACCTCTTTAAAAATATTTATCAACATGCATTGAATAATTTATGTTGAATATTTTAACTTTTTGATTTTGTTTCAGAATAAGTGGTGTTTTTATATAATCAAGAAGACAGTAATGATGTTCTTTCAATTTTATCTTTATTTAAGTGGATAGAGTTTTACATAATAAAAAAATATTAAAGAGTTACATTTTTTTTCCAATATATTTATTAAGGGTAAGTGGGTCAAATTGCATTAAGGAATAAGTAGTTTTTTTAAAGAGTGTGCTCAAATTGAAAGCACTACTTATTTTGAAACGGATAGAGTATAAAAATGAAGAAGGTTGAGAGGTAGTATCAAAATCAAAATAGAAACAAATTTAAGAGGATGTATACGATATAGAAATTTAATGGATCAAATATGTCCTCAAAGTATGTACATAGTGGTTAAATATACCCTTTATACGGGGTTGGTTAAATGTAGATCTCTTGAAATTATGACACATATCAGGATGTTATGCTAATTAATATAGTAATTACGTTAAATAGGGGAATCGTTTAGAATAAAAGCATATTTGAACCAAATATTTGACGATAAAAGCATGTGTTGAGCTAAAATATTAACCGAGGATAAATCTGTTGAATTTCACATGATACGATAACATATTTAAATATTTTTCGTATAAATATTAAGTAAAAAATTTTTGAGATTAACTTTTAACCTGGATAATATTTTTACCTCCCACCTACTACTTTCTCTGTTACTCTACGTTCACTTTTACTTGTCAAGTATTTTGAAAATTTTTACTTCTATTTGTTACTTTTTATACACAACAAAAAATAATTTTTTTTAACTCTCAATATTAATTATTTATTTCTTGAATTATTCCCCAAAATCTAAAACTACACATCAAATAATATAAACATTTTAATAAAATATTTATCTTTAATTATTATTTTTTAAAAGGGGTATAAAAGTGAACAATTAAAAATAAAAGAAGAAAATATTAGATAATTAACCTTAGTGGTTATTCTCAAATTTTAGAAAATAGATCATCTTAAATTTAAAAAAAACATATTTATTTACTTAAACTAAACACTTGACCTTTTTTATTAATATATATATATATATATTAGGCGATGGTAAAACTCAAACACATAACATTAGCTGTTCTGATATCACTTCAAAGTGTATCATTTTTATATAAAAAATTTAAATTATAAAAAAATCATAAAAATCACTTCAAAGTGTATCATTTCTTTTTCCTTTCCCCCTAGTTTCTTTGTTTTTCTTTTCCTCCTTTATTGTTGACGTTTTTGGAGCTTTTTGTTAGGAAATAAATAATAAGGACTTGAAGAAATTTGACTCACTATTCACGTGGTAATTTGCCATCTCCATCAATCTCTTTAATAATATTTTCTCCCTCCAATTTTAACTATTCTAAGTTTTAGTTGAAAAAAGTTTAGAGATTAATAATTTGAATAAAAGATTAATAAATAGTCTAAGTATAATTGTCCGTTAAGAGGGAGAGGCATGGTGGGCTAACTTTATATCCTCTTTTTATTATTAATTGTAATATTTAATCATTATATAATTTTTAATTTTTAACATGTCTTTTGTTTCATTGTCTTGTTCTTTGTGCAATTCTTTTCCGAATATTTTTCTCAAATTCTATTTGTGAGAATATACTACATATGTTATTGTTGCTTTAGCTTAAAAATTATCTACAAATAATTATTACTTTAAAAATACAAAACTAAAATTAATAATATATTATTTTCAAATATATATATATATATATATGTATATATATTTAATATTAAAAAATTAATATTTTTAACATTACTCAATTTTCAAATAATATTTATAATAAATAAAAATAATTTAATAAATTATATTTTATATTTATTATTTTTATTAATAAATATGAAAAAAAATAACAATTAAAATAAAATGATGGAAATATTCGGTTGCACCGAACACAAGTTCGTAAACTTTGTTACGTGTGAACTGAACATATGCCCAAAAGAGTGGCAAATAGTTGTTGGCAACAAATTACTCTGTTATTTTTTAAATATAATAAATTTAATATTTTAAAAATAATTTAAAAATAATTATTATAATAAATTAAGAATTAAATAATAAATTACGTTTTGATTTTTTAAATTAATAAGTGAAAGTGAATAATTATTTTAATACAGTAAACAGGAAAAAATTGACAGAGGGAATAGTAATTAAGAAATTAAGGTACAATTCTAATATTGATATAGTCCACGCGTTTGGAATAATTATGATAACTTTATGGTCACTATTGTTTCAGTTTTTCTTTTTTTTCCAAATTTCTGTACACTATGTGAAGGTAAAAAACTCAAGGTACTAAATAATTTTGAATTAAATTTTATAAAATTTAAATTCAAATTTATAAAATTTTAAACTTTTTTCTAAATATAGTATGTTAATTTAATAGCCTAATAAATAATACTTATCATTAGTGTAATCATTGACGTTGAGTAAATTTTAACCTAACAAAGATGCGGCCATAAGTATATGTGTGATGTGATTGTATTCAGTTATCCGTGGAGTTGGGATATCGAAAGTAGTTTTAAATTTTTCTTTTTAAAATGTTATATATATAATATTATATTTTTCTAATTTATTTATATATTTATTTTTGTATATTTAAATTCTTTTAATAAAAATCTTATCCTCGTCGTTATATTGGGATAGAATGAGAATTTTGCAGTACTTGCTTCCTGTTGTGTGAATAAGTGAGTTTAAATGTTGTGTATTGTTTAGTGCACAGATTTATTTATATCATTACGTTAAATTTATTTATAATAATACGTAAATTTGATATGATAAATTTAGAAAAAAGAAATAGCTTACTATAATTGATTAAATTAATCTGATAATATAATTTTTTAAAACTATTATTAATTTATATATTTAAATTCATTATTTTCTCTTCCTTCAAATAGTGAATCACTAAAATTAATTTCAGCTTACGCAAATGGAAAATGATGATTAAAACTAGACTTATAATTGTAACGACAGAATTAATAGTTACTTTAAGTTAATCTTCCCACATTTCTTGAGAAAGAAAATAAAAATTAACGATTACTTGGATTAATGAAACTATGTACTATCTTCATCTTTCTATTAAAGGACTCAATATTATCTAAAATAGTATATATATATATAATAAAAGGAAAACTTGTACCTTATGGTTTGTATAGCAAATTAACTTGAAATCTACTTCACATGTTATGTTGTTATATAATACACGCAATTTCCTTTAATTAGTCATCGATTATATTTTATTTGAGCGCCAATTTTATTAGAGAACGTTTTTAACAAAATTTTTTAAAAATTTAAATTCGAAATCTCTAATTAATAATAAAAGAATCTCAAATCATTTTACGGGGATCTATATTGATTCCGTATTAGAATGCATGTTCTTTTTAAAAGTATATCCATGAGATTGGTTTGCATTTTGCATCCCAAATAAGATTGCCATTAATTCCCATCATAAGCGCAATTCATAAAAAAGTATTTTATGTTATCAAATGTGAGGAGATTGTTGGTATTATGTCGGAGAATTATATTAAAGAGTAGTACACTATAATTTATATTTAATTTTATATTTTATTAAATTAAAATTCGATCAATAAATATTTGAATTTTTTTTAGATTGACTTTATGATAGTGTATTATATTTTGCTATTAATTTTTATTTATTTAGTAAGATTGTACTCCTTTCCATTTTATTTTAATTGCTAGGTATATTAGAAATATTTTTTTCAAAATACTTGTTAGTTTCAAAATTCAAGAGACAATTGACTATATTTTTTCAATTCTACCCTTGGGTATTTAAAGTCATTCTAAAATGAGAAAAGAGTTATTATTATATGTTTTCAAAAAATTAATAGAATTGTATTAGTCAAATTACTATTCCTATTAATTTTTTCTTAATGAGTGTGCAAATCTTATCCTAGCAATTAAAATGGAACAGAGGAGTATAAGAATTGAAGAAATTTTAATTGTTTTTATAACTTATGAATTTTTTTATGTAATGAGAAAAAATACAACTTAAAAACTTCTAATTGCATATACAATAAAATTTTAATTTCATTTCATATAATTTCATATCATGATTTCATGACCAAATAACCCGTATATTCACTGAATATGAAAAGAAAAAGAAAAAGAAAAAGTCATGCTATTTCTTTTAAAGTAGTAATAATTTTCACGTGCTAACAAATGGCTCCAGTGACAATAATTTGAGCTAGTATACAAATATCACGTTTTTTTTATTAAAAAAATATTCTTATTAAAGTGTAAAGCTCAGTAGTAGTATTAAACAATTCATTTCACGTTATTAAAAAATCAAAAGGAAATATAAATTATAATCTATCAAGTTAATTTATACAATTAAAAATAATTATTACTAACAGTTATTTTTAAATCTCTAAACTAACAGTTATTTTATTGTAAACACCTTAAATAGTGATGGGGATGACTCATCTGATCCTATCTCTAAACTGACGCGTCATTAAACATTTCACTGCCACGTGTCAGTGAGACTTTCTTTTGCAAAATGATCAACGCTTTCCCTATTCGCTACACGTTTATTATATGGTTGGGTTTATATTTGTCTTTCTTTGACTGTATAATCTTTTTAAATATATTTTTTCCTTATATTTCTTTCCATTTTAATTTGATTGGTAAAAAAGAAATTTTGTGTCATTTAATTTAAGGAGCGAATAAGTTTAGTGGGACACATCAGCTCTTGTTTTTGTATCTGTATATTCTGCACCTCAAAAGATTAGAACTGAAAATAGCAATTTTATTCCTGAGTTATTATGTTATTATAATTTTGGTCCATGTATAATTTAATTATGCATATTTAATCTTTACTTAATTTAAATATTTCAATCCTTAAAACTAAGAGAAATTTTAATATATATATTTGGTTTTTAGATTTCATTTACTATTTAGTTTCCTTTAATTATAAAGACTAAAATTACGAATTCAGATTAATTAAGGATTAGATATGTATAGGTAGAAATAATAAAGAGACCAAATTGAAATTACATAATAACTCAAGGACCAATATAACTAGTTTCAAAAAGTCAAAATGTTTGGGTTTTCAAAGAACTAATTTAAAACTTGTGGTGCGGAAAAGCAAAATCTTTGAACGTATTTTTTTATTTTATTGTTCTATTGAAGAAGATACATGCATGTTGTAGATTTTACAATAAATTCCAAAATTAATAAGTTTTTTTTGGCACAACCACCTTTTTTGTTTTATTCGCATTTCTTAGCTCATAATGTACAAATACAAAAAAAACAAACAAAAATTGCAGTTTTCACGACGTGGATTATGGTGGAACGATTGAGATTTTTTTGCTTTTAATTAAAGATTTTAAAATTTTAAAAAAATAAATTGTTAGGAGCATTATCTCTAGAAATAGGTCATGTAATACTGAGATTCAAATTTAGTGGAGTTTCAATCCGGATATTTAACTCCCAAAAATATGTCTAGACCTTAGACTCACACATCTAAAGTTAATTTTAAGGTGACTAACGGTAAAAAATTAGATCTTGAGTCTCATTAAATCCCAAAAGCTAGCTCAAAAGGTGAAAATTGTTCAAATCATATAAATAGTAAAATAGACCACCATCCCATCACCCTCTCATGTCTAGGGTAGGAAATATGGAGAGTAACAAGAATTGAGATGCATCCTGCTTTGATACCATGTAAAGAAATGAGAGTCATCCGCACAAATGTCCTTATTTTAGAGCAGTCTTTAATTTTTGCCCCTCAAATTCATGGTCTTTAAATTTTGTCCTTCAGCTTTAAATGACAAAAAAATGGTTAAAATGCTCTTAACAGAAGAAAAAGAAAAAAAAAGTTCGCAAGGCAAAAATTTTGGCACAAGTTATGCCTCATGGCATAAATTTATACAGTTTATGTATCAGAGGCATAAGTTTAGCAGCATAACATAAGTTCAACAACATGAAGAATTTGTGTTTGGGGGCATAAATTAGACAACATGAAGAATTTGTACCTGGAGCATAAATTTAGCAGCATGAATTTGTGCTTTGGGTATAAGTTTAACAACATTAACTTGTGTTTGACGATTATTTTAAAAAAAATAATATTAAAAGTAACAACATGCCTTGCGAATTAAATCATAATTAAGGATATTTTAGATATAAAATTTTCATTAAATGAGTTGTAAGGTTAAAAATTAAATACTATTAATTTGAGGGGCAAAAATTAAAGAACGCACCAAAATAGCAAAATCCTTGCAAAAACTTGAAAAAATGAATCTTTGACAAAATTGATCAATCTCAAAACTAACTCAAAAGGTAAGAATCGCTGAAATCATATAAAAAGATCACCAATCTTATAAATTTTTCATGTGACACTCTTCAAGACTAAGCTTACAAAAATTTAAAAACTCGGGCTATAACTTAAATAAGGGTCTTAAAATTGGTTATCTGTGTACTTCTCAATTATCATACGTGCGTTTAGTTATCCTTCTTCATTTTACGTCTCAATAAATTATACAATCTTTAATTTGTTATATTTTATTTTATTTTTATAATACCTAATTAGAGTATATATATTTTTCTTTAGTCCCTAAAATGTTCTTCAGGTGCATCAAAAAAAATAATTCAATGGACATAACAAAATTTTGCATAAAAAGAACTAAAAAATATTTTGGTCAACCTAATGGAAATTATATTAGCTGGGTAAATGGGAAGTCAACTTTAGTCATAAAAAAAATTGAAAAAAAAGCAGTTCAATTGTTGTATGAGGAATATGGCCAACAGTGGGAGGCTTTTAAGAAAAATGTATATATATATATATATTTTAATTTATGTGATATTATTTGATTTAATATAAAAAAATAAATTTTTTAAATTTAAATATTTGTATGGCTAGAGTAAAAATAAAAGTTTAGAACTTGAATTTCTTTTTAATTATAAAAAAGTAATATTATTTTTATGATGGATTAAAAAATAAAATATGTTAAATAAATTTTGGACGAAGGAAATATTATTCACAAGAAAATCAAGAAATGTTGAATAAATTGAAAGTAAACTTGATATTAGTCAACTACTCCACTTGTTTTTGGTCAACCTTAATATCTTAATGTCAAATTTATAGTTAAAGTTAGCTGGTATTTGACCAAATACCCCCCACTCCACCCAAAGTTAACTTGTATAAATCTTCATTCATAATGAATGATTATTATTAATTATTATTATTATTTTTTTAAAAAGAAAGTGAAATAAAGACGTATTCATCTATATATACTCGAATGATGTACTATTTGAAGTAAGATTTTCTCTTTGAAATTTATAGATAGTTGAACATTGTCTTATTCTTCGATAGGATATATTTGGTGGTAGTTTAGTATAATATACTTGTTCTCCAATTAAATCAGTAGGATATATTTGGTGGTAGTTTTGTGTCTTGTATCAATTTCCCATTTATATTAGTAGTAGCAATATCTTTTTCATAGTTTATCTATATTTGATTTTTGTTTCTTCTTGGTTTTTTTATGCGCTTCGGTTTATCACATTATTTTGTTATTATTATTGCTCCTTGTTTTTTGAATGTTGGTGCGATGCTTTTCCTATTATCTTATATGTTCTCTTCACTTTTCTATTTTTCTTTTTTGATTGCTTTGATTTGCGTTATTTGAGTCGAGGATCTTTCAAAGATAACTTTTCTACCTTCATAAAATAGGAATAAGATTTGTGTACACTTTATTCTCTCCAAACCCCATGTATAAGATCTCATTGAATATCTTGTTGATATTGTTGTTTTCTTATTATCTTTTTTACATAAATAAATAAGAGATTCTTATACACTAAAAAGAAACTACCATGAAGACATGTTTACTTTATTCGAATTACATCGTGAACGAAAAACTAATGCAAATATAAGAAGAATTAACTCAAATAGCTGCTTACTTAACCACATAAATTTAAAATAGTTGAAAGATGTATAATATATGATAATATATATTATTATATATAATTAGTGTATAATCTATATATACCAACTTAAAAAAAATAAACAATAAATTCGATAAGCTATTTTTAAAAATTAAAGAAGTAAATGGTAGTAGTAATATTAAGGACTTGTAAGTTGTAAGCATACGAATTTAGATTTGGGCTTAGACTACTAAAGCCTGACCCATTCATTATTCAGCCCAATAGATTTTGGATTTACTTGATTGATGTCTCATGTCCAGTTCCTCTTTAAGAGGACTTGTTTTGAGAGAAATAACTTGTTTGCTTCCTCCATTATAATTTGTGTGAATATTATTTAATTGTATATCAGGTTTAAGAGACAAACAGAAAAAAAAAAATTTTAAAATTTGTGATTTTAAATATATTATAACATTTGCTTGATTATAAGACAACTCGTGATCTTAAGATGTGTTTGGTACTAGGGATAAATTATAACTAATTTAGAAATTAACTTTGGGATGAAATTTATCCCACGTTTAGCTGGGATAGAATTTCGGAATAGCTTATTTCGAGATTAGTTATCTCAGAATTATAATATTATTTTTATTCCACTTTGAAGGTGGGATAAGAATCTCAAAATAAATTTCGAGATAACTTGTTTCTCAATCAAACAAGCCCTTAAAATGATAGCAACGCAGCCTAACCACTTTTCAAATCTCCCCAATTCTTATACAATCTTTTCAAATAGGTAAAAGTTCATAACAAAGTATAATACAGTGTGTCAGAAAGCCATTCTAAACAAAATACAACATTTATTGATCGAACTTTAGTTCAATAAAAAATAAAAAACATGAGTTATAGTGTACTATTCTTTAATATAATCCTCCCACATAGTTGGCAAACTTATCTCCGATATACATGCTTAGCAAAAGTTGGTAAGAGTAATAACACTAATAATAAATTTTAGTTACATCTGAAATAAATAGTTTGTAAATATAAAATAGTGGTTTCTTTTTATAAAAAATAAACTTGTGTGTCAAATTTTATATTTGAAAAAGTCCATCTCATGATTTGGAATCCCAAATCAAGATTTTTTGATAATTTGAAATTTTATTTCATGATTTAAAATCGCATGTCCAAACACCTACTAAAATTTCAATTTTAGAGATTGAATGAGTTTACCAGCTATTTATGAATTTTCCCTTCAATTTTTAATATGTCATAATATTTATATGACTATAACAACTTTAATATTACGAGAAAAATAGAAAATTTAAATTGAATTATTTTTAAATTTATAAATAATTCAATCTTTTTCGAACTGACTAAAAATAAAGTAGAATCACATAAATTAAATCATCATAAGTCAAGAGAGAGTTGGGAATTTAGATGAATCCAAAGAACAAGCAAACACCTAATGACATCCACCCAAAACATTAAAACTTTTATCCAAATTTATACAAGCAAAAAAACAAGTTATTGTCACGTCACAAAAATACTACTATTATTATTATATATTTTACTAATAATAAATATTAATCTAAAATCAACAACCCAAGAAAAAATTGGCAGACTTAGAACAAAAACATATTGATTTGCCGACAGAGAGAGACAGTTGGGAGCTACAATGTCTTTGTCCACCAACTAATAAGGAGATCATATCAATTATATCAAATAATAATGCAGTCCTAACTAAGTTTAGTCAAAAATAATGGGACATAACTTGGCAAAATTATTGACACTCTAATCAAATCAGACATCAATATAATACGAGAGATATTGAGTATATATTATAAAAAAAATAAGTCTTAAATTTTAGTGATGCCTTTTAAAGTTGTATGGGGCTATGCCCGAATCGGATAATAGCATCAGTGGATTGAGTTGTTACATGTGGTATCAGAGTTAATATACGTGCAACCTTGGATGACGGTGAGACAAACCTCATCTTTGTGATGATGGTGGATTAAAATATAACGAGGACTTTGAATCCTTAAGAAAGATGTATGTGCCATCTTAAGCAAATTTTATATCAATAAAATACGGAAAGATGTCAGATATATTAGAAAATATTAGATATTCGTAACGCATTTTAAATTTGTGTTGGCCTTGCCCAAATTAGACAATTATAACTAATAGGATGAACTGTTATAATCTGTCCCAACTATGTCTCCGGTAGAAGCTGACTTTTGTTCAAGTATACATTTTGTTTGTACACTCAAAATGATACTAAATAAAAGCTAAAAGAGTCCTAGCAAGTTCAAGACACCTAAACATGTAAAGAGTACCTAAACCAAAGTCCCTTAACCCCACCAACCTACATCCCTACGAAATAAAAAAAATTAAAATTCTATGATGGTGATGTTCGCGCCAATTTGTACATATAGTATGGGTTAAACTTCGGCTTTAATAGTTGGACGTATGCATCAGAGGGTGACACGTGGAGATAGAAGATAGATAGGACATGACTCAGCAAAAGTGATATCAGTCTCAATGCTTGTACTTGTCCAATAAGATTGTTCTTACCGGTTTGATTATGTTTTGACCAATATAAATGAACCAAACCGACCCGTAAACGCCTGGGGTTTATTTATAAAAGCACCCCTTACCCTTACTTGTAGTCATCTGTGTTTCATCACTATCTTTTTATTACTCTCAAATATTGCAATTCAAGCTCTCAAGATCACAAAGCTCTTGCTATCTGGTGATGTGGCAAGGCGGCTACACCAGAGATATCTTAATAGGATTCAATTATGATGCAAATTGTATTAATTTGGATGGAATCGATTATTCCAGGAGCAGTAGCTCGAAGAATATGAATGCTACAGTCAGGGCAAAATCGAGAAGGTAGCTAAGATGATAATAAATAAGAGAGAAGAAGATTTGATATTATTCATGAATGATCCGATCTTGTACATGATTGCCCTATTTATAAAGCAGTAGAACTAATTCAATACAATCAGCCTAACTAACTTTTGGATTCACTACTTAACTAACTTCTGGAACCAACTCCCTAACTAACTAACTAACTGCTAACAGTATTCCAGAAATGCAACCAACTCTTCCTCTGACTCAACTATCTTCTTCCACCTACACCTCCCACTTGCATCAATACCTCCTCAATAAAAGACTGTCTTGACCTTAAGGCTGGAAGGAAGGAAACCTATTAGGAGCTCAGAAAGAATCTCCCAAGTAGCTTGAGCAGCATCAAGACCAAGCCACTTAACCAACACCTGACAAACAACCTTGTTACCTCTTTGATCATTCTTCTCTCCAAGATGGCTTCTGGTGGAGGGCAGTAAGAACTAGAAATATACAGAACAGGAGGATGATTAATGACAGCAGGAAGTTCATGACAAAACTTCAATTGAGACACATGGAAGGTAGGGTGAATGAGCACATCAGCTGGTAAGAGTAACTTGTAAGCAACAACCCCAACTTTAGCAACAATCACATAGGGCCCGAAGTACTTAGCAACAAGTTTATTGAAGGGTATGGAAGCCACAGACAATTGTCTGTAATGTTGTAACTTCAAATAGACCCAATCCCCCACACTGAACTGTCTATCAGACCTATGCTTGTTAGCCAAATCTTTCATTCTTTGCTGGGCTCTAGACAAATGGAACCTCAACAATGTGATGATAGCTTCTAAGGATCTGTCAACCATCTCACAGGAGGCACCACCAGCTAAATAAGGCAGATGAATTGGAGGCTTCTGCCCATACAAGACCTCATAAGGAGAACATCTAATGGCAGAGTGATAAGTGGTGTTGTACCACCATTCAGCTAATGGCAAATAAGCAACCCATTCCACAGGACTATCTGAACAAAAGCACCGGAGATAAGTCTCTAATGTTCTGTTTAACACCTCAGTTTGACTATCAATTCGAGGATGGTAAGCAGTAGACTGATGTAACTGAACCCCTTGGAGAGCAAATAATTTCTGCCAAAATGAGCTCAAAAAAATAGGATCCCTATCACTGACCATAGAAGAAGGCATACCATACAGCTTGAAAACATAATCTAAGAACTTCTGAGCTACAATGTGGGCAGTGTGTGGGTGATGCAAGGAAATAAAATGTCCATACTTGCTCAATCTGTCAATCACCACTAAAATAACATCCTGACCCTTGGATTTAGGTAGACCTTCTATGAAATCCAAGATTATATCAGTCCAAACACCATCAGGAACAGGGAGAGGTTGTAGAAGACCAAGATAAGCAGCAGCATCATGCTTGTGCCTCTGACACACATCACACCTATTAGTGAAATCTCTAATGTCCTGATCCATAGACTTCCAATAAAATAAGGATTGCAACCTCTTGATAGTGGCATCCATGCCGAAGTGACCCCCTTGAGGAGTAGAGTTCTATAAATGAATAAGGTGCTCTTTCAACTGAGGGTCAAATCCTACCACCAACCTACCCTTCCACCTAAGTTGAGAGTTGATCCAAGTAAAGGATTTGTAAGGTTGCACCTGTAACTTGGATATCACTTTTTGTAAATGATCATCAGCAGAACAAGATTGTTGAAGCCTTTCCAATAGATCAGTATGGAGAGTCAACAAGGAAAGAGCTAATAACTCAGAACCTTGATTCCTAGATAAAGCATCAACAACCTTGTTGTCCATTCCCTTCTTATACTCAATGGTAAAATCAAAGGCCATAAGCTTAGAAACACCAGCCACCTGAAAATCAGTGTGTATGTTTTGCTCAAGTAAATGTTTGAGGGCCTTCTGATTAGTCCTGACTATAAAAGGCTTGCTAAGCAGATAGTGAGACCATTTGGTGACAGCAAAGACCAAAGCCAGCAATTCCCTGTCATATACACACATGGCCTGATGTCTAGGAGCCAGTGTTTACTAATATAAGCAATAAGATGTCCTTGTTGCATTAGGACAACCCCAATGCCTGTGCCACTAACATCAGTCTCAATAACAAATGGTAAGTCATAGTTAGGCAAAGCTAACACAGGAGCAGACACCAAGGCCTTCTTGAAAGTATTAAAGGCAGCAGTAGCTTCGACAGTCCATGTAAAACCATCTTTTTTAAGCAAGTCATGTAAAAGCCTACATATACTTCCAAAACCTTTAATGAATCTCCTATAGTATCCTGCTAATCCAAGGAAGCCCCTTAACTATTTAATAGACTCTGGTAGTTTCCTCTCTTGAACAGCTAAGACCTTCTTAACATTAGTTGCCACCCCTTGAGCACTAATAATATGACCTAAGTATTCAACTTCCAACGCCCCAAAAGCACATTTGGAAGCTTTGGCATAGAGCCTATGTTGCTTCATCAGCTCAATACAACTTCCAAGTGAGACACACGGGCTGTCATAGTCCTACTTTAAACCAGAATATCATCAAAAAAAAACCAAGACTGATTTCCTGAGCAAAGGTTTAAAAACTGAATTCATAAGACTTTGGAAGGAAAAAGGTGCATTAGTCAAACCAAAAGGCATCACCAAGAATTCATAGTGCCTTTCATGAATTTTAAAAGAAGTTTTGTGAACATCAGGTTGTGCCATTTTCAACTGATGGTAGCCTGCTCTAAGATTAATCTTGGAGAAAATCTCAACCCCTCCTAATTCGCTGTAGCTTGATTCAAATTCCTATAGTCAATGCAGAGTCTCCAACTATCATCTTTCTTACTGACCAACACTACTGGAGAAGCATTGGGCTAGACTATGCTGAATTACCCCTTGATCCAACATTTCTTGCACCAACTTTTCAATAATGTCCTTTTGTACTCCAGGATACCTATAGGATCTCTTGCTAATAGGAAAAACAGATTCTATAAGTGGAATTCTATGATCATAGGGTTCTCTATGTGGAGGCAATGCAGTAGGAACTCAAAAATACACTTGTATTTCTCCAGTAAAGAAGATAAAACAGATGGAATAGCAGTACCTTGAGCAGCTTGGATAGTGTTACATTGCATTTCTGAAGTGGAGATCAGTGACAACATATAAGCTGCAATTGTTTCACAAGCTTCCTGTTCAATACTCTAGCCTTGGTAGTCTTCATCTGACTTGTTGCACCCCTCAACACATGTTTCTTTCCCTTATACATAAACTCAATAGTTCTATTACCAAAATCAAAAAGAATTCTGCCTAATGTGTTTAGCCACTGAACTCCCAAGACTATATCAACATTGCCTAAAGGTAGTACTAGGAAATCAAAGGAAAATGTGGTGCCTTGCAACAACCACTACATATTTCTACAAATAGAGGCAGTCTGTACCTTCCTGCCATCAGCTACACTCACAGATTGCTGCATGATTGCATTAGCTTTGCATCCTAACCTCTTTGACACCTTTTCATCAATGAAATTATGAGTACTGCATGTATCAATGAGAACTTGTAAAGGCTGCTTCTCATGGTACCTTGTGACTCTAATAGTTTGATACCCCATGGCACCAGTAAATGCTTGTAGTGATATGGTCATACACTCTTCTTGACAATCAGTGTGACCCTGCTCTTCTTGATCCTTTAGTTGGTCATGTTCTTCTTCAATAACTATGTCTCCTTCTTCACCTACTTCCACCAAAAATAATTGTTTCTTGGCCTTACATACATGTCCTCTTACATACTTTTCATCACAAAGGAAGCACAGCCTTTGGCCCTCTTTTCATCTATCTCTGCAGCAGTCAACTTCCTTCCATTTGCATTGCTCTGGAACCCACTGATTCTATTAGCAAGAGCTTCAAAAGGTTTCTTGAATGTATTGCTAGAGGTTGTTGCTCTTTGGAAGTTCTGGTATCTAGGAAAACTTGGATTTGGCAAGATGGGATTCTGGATTTTTTCAGAAGATCTAATTCCCCAGTATTTAGCCTGTGCCTCAAAAGCTTCCTCTTGCAGTCTAGCAAGTCTGTAAGCTTGCATTAGAGTCTTTGGAGCTTGAATCTTAATTGCCTTATTCAACTCAGGTCTAAGACCCCCCAAAAAACAACTAATAACATTCTCATTAGACAAATTTACCCCAGTCAATAACCTATCAAATTCAGCCTGGTAGGTCTTAACATCACTGGTTTGCTGATGATTTTTGATAGCCTCCATCGAACCTTCAAATCCTTCCCCAAACCTCTCATTCAAAGCCAAAATATACTCAGTCCAAGTAGGATTTGTAGCAGAATTTCTAGCTTTGATATAAGACCTGTGCCAAGCTATGGCTTCTCCATCAAAATGAATGGAAGTGATCTTCACCCTCTGATTATAAGGAATCTCATCCATAGAAAAGAATTGCTCCACCTTATACAACCAAGTTTTAAGATCCTGACCAGAAAATCTAGGAAAATCTATCTTAGAGAATCGAGTAAGGAAATTACTATTCACTCCAGCCTGAAAATCTCTTCCTGAATTCATCTGTCTAATACCTCCAAAAGTATCACCTCTAGCAGAGAATTCTGCTCTTCCAGACTCGAATTCTCCTTCCTTCTGCTTCATAACATCAAGGGCTTGTTTGATCTCCAACAATTCCTTATTAGTTCTCACATTACGATCATTCATGCTCTCCATTAACTTCTGTAACTGTTCTTGAATCAATAAGAACTCGTCCTCAACATCTTCTGCAGGTCTGTCTTGTTGCTTACTACGCGTCATTGCCATGCCAAGGATTGATGACTCTGATACCAATTGATGCAAATTGGATTAATTTGGATGGAATCGATTATTCCAGGAGCAGTAGCTCGAAGAATATGAATGCTACAGTCAGGGCAAAACCAAGAAGGTAACTAAGATGATAAGAAATAAGAGAGAAGAAGATTTGATATTATTCATGAATGATCCAATCTTGTACATCAATGTCCTACTTATAAAGCAGTAGAGCTAATTCAATACAATCAGCCTAACTAACTTTTGGATCCACTACTTAACTAACTTCTGGAACTAACTCCCTAACTAACTAACTAACTGCTAACAGAATTCCGGAAATGCAACTAACTCTTCCTCTGACTCAGCTATCTTTTTCCGCCTACACCTCCCACTTGCATCAAATTACTTGACCTCCTTATGCTATTTCAGTATTTACAATACCCGTCTATAGCTTTGATTACACTAATTTAGCATCAAGAACCTTATTATTTGGTCATCTTAATCAACATTCCGTTGGGTAGGATCGTACCGAGATAATTGTCCACCAAAATTTAGGCATATAAAAAAAAAATCATCCAAGGTATTTTTCTTTGTTGGGATGGATCCCTGGTGTCCCAAGAAACAAATAATTTGACTACAAGGGTAAAATGGCCGGGTTCCATTAGTCTTGCTATGACAATGACAAGTTGACAACCAATGTGCAAAAGGTAGGGTGGGAACAGCACAATGTGGATCCTTCATAAAAAAAATGAAGGCTGCTGACTGCACATGGAACCTTTATCATCAGGCACATGGTGAAGCACTTGACGCAGTTAATAAGAGCAGCAAAACCATGTTCGCGCCTCACCTGGCAAGGGGACTGAGAGAGTACCTGACCCTCAATAATGCAACTTTAACCAGTACCCAGTACTACAACAATAAATAAACATAACCCCACTTGCTCGACAAGCCATTCGAATAACAAAAAGAATCTTAGAACTATTGAGAAATTCTAGATCGAAAACAAACATGAACAGGAAAGATATTTTACAAAAATGGCTGAAAAGGTACTAAATTCATAACGGCATACTGGAGAATATCAAGATGAAAAGATAACAAATATTTAAGCAGAAACAGGTGACAGTATTACAGCTAGAAACCCACGCTCCTCACTCTCTCCAGCAATCACTCCTGGTAAACTAACATGAGCCCAGATCTAGGGGGACTTTAACAGCAACGTGTAAACAAATATGGAACATTCAAGAAAAAGAAATGCTCATAACCCAGGGAGATCAGAAACATATTACACAACATATAATAAAATGTGTTTCTTCAGTTCTCTTCATTCACATCATACTCCTCATCCTCGTATTCACCTTCTTCATCAGCGGTGGCATCTTGATATTGCTGATACTCAGACACAAGATCGTTCATGTTGCTTTCAGCTTCTGTGAACTCCATTTCATCCATTCCTTCCCCTGTGTACCAATGCAAGAAAGCCTTTCTCCTGAACATAGCAGTAAACTGCTCGCTCACCCTCCTAAACATTTCCTGAATGGAAGTTGAGTTTCCAATGAAGGTGGATGCCATTGAGAGACCTCTTGGCGGGATGTCACAGACACTGGATTTCACATTGTTTGGAATCCATTCAACAAAGTAAGATGAGTTCTTGTTCTGAACATTAATCATCTGCTCATCAACTTCCTTAGTGCTCATTTTGCCTCTGAACATGGCTGAGGCAGTAAGGTAACGACCATGACGTGGATCAGCAGCACACATCATGTTCTTGGCATCCCACATTTGCTGGGTCAGCTCTGGGACTGTAAGTGCACGGTATTGCTGTGAACCACGAGAAGTGAGAGGAGCAAATCCAACCATGAAAAAGTGTAAACGAGGGAAGGGGATCAGGTTAACAGCAAGCTTCCGAAGATCAGAGTTCAGTTGACCCGGGAACCTGAGGCAGCAAGTGACCCCACTCATTGTAGCAGAAATCAAGTGGTTCAAATCACCAACTGCAACATGATATAAAAGCATATTTAGCAAGTGTAAGGAAAGATGACCAGAAACCTATCACAATCTCTAAAATGTTTGGGAAGGAAATAAGGAAACAATCAACCATAAGAAAAAAACAGAGAATTTAAATTTCATTCCAAAACAACTTAATGTGTGATGCTCCAAACAATATTGGGACTAACTGAAAGGGGAGCTAATTAAATTTGAATATATATATTTGACTACCATAACACAAAAACAAAATTGAAAATAAAAGGCAGTTATGAACAAAGAACAGATCTACAAAAGCGGATAAATGCCAATTTACATATTTATCAGTTATCATAATCATGCAGCATAGATCAAGGCTAAATGGTTAGCTTAAGACTTAAACATGCATGCACATGTCTGTTAGTGAAAATATATTGTGTCTGTATCTGATTAGGCTTGTGGGTTACAGCTCAAAAGTTAACTGGCACAACATACAGACACTAGGAAATGGCCAAATCACCAGCTTACCCACCTTATTATAGAGAGAGATGAAAGAAATAACAGGGACCAAATGAACTGCTCCTGTGGCAGCAGGACAACAGATCAAGAAATCTAGGGTTCTTAGGAATTTCAATAGTTTTGGCTCAAGCAAGTACCTCCTACAACAATTTTTGAGAGAACCATTTAATACCAACTTAGAAATTAGCTGAAAGTCTACCTATACATTAGCTGAAAGTCGACATAAAGAGATAAAGAAGACACTTTATAACCAGATATTATCTATGAAAGCTGCATTTTACACCAGTTTAGAAAGGGTGAAAAGGAAAGCTCAATCTACACATCAATAATCAAAGCACATAGACAAAAAGTAAAGATTATAAATTTAGATAACATATACTCACAGCTGGGTGTGGTAAGCTTGAGAGTCCTGAAACAGATGTCATATAGAGCTTCATTGTCAAGCACCATACACTCATCAGCATTTTCAACAAGCTGATGTACTGAAAGGGTAGCATTATATGGTTCAACCACTGTATCTGAAACCTTTGGTGATGGGAACACAGAGAACGTGAGCATCATGCGGTCAGGGTATTCCTCCCTGATTTTGGAGATCAGCAAAGTTCCCATTCCGGAGCCTGTTCCTCCACCAAGTGAATGACACACTTGGAAACCTGCAAAAAGTAGAACAATGTATCAATAACACCACAATATTGCCCAAATTAAGCACAGTTATGCTGCCAACTAAGAAATACTACTCAAATTGATGAATGTACCTTGAAGACAGTCACAATTCTCAGCCTCCTTCCTGACAACATCAAGAACAGAATCAATAAGCTCTGCACCCTCAGTGTAATGACCCTTAGCCCAATTGTTTCCAGCACCAGACTGACCGAAAACAAAGTTATCAGGCCTAAATATCTGGCCGTAAGGACCAGTTCTCACACTGTCCATTGTACCAGGCTCGAGATCCATGAGCACTGCACGGGGAACAAACCTCCCACATGAAGCTTCATTGTAATAAACATTAACACGTTCCAATTGCAGATCTGAAGTTCCAACATAGCGTCCGGTAGGATCAATTCCATGTTCATCACATACAACTTCCCAGAACTTTGATCCGATCTGGTTGCCACATTGTCCACCTTGGATGTGAAGGATTTCTCTCATCTTCTCTGAAATTAACAACATGTTCTAAGTTCTTTGTCTCTTATATTAAAAATCAACAATAGATATAATATAATGTTCACAATTAAAACATCTGATTTTCACGAAATTTTAAAGAGAACAAGTGGATCACTGCGACATTTACCTATTAAATCATAAATCTCAATAGATAAAGCTTAGTGTTATTAAGCAATTTGTGAGTTCTACTAAATGTTGATCCAAACTAACATTCTACTGAATCAAGGACATTATTCACCCCAATATCTATACAGAACACATTTTCCACAGATCTCAACAAATCGACTAGCCACAGTATATTGTATGCAAAACTCCAGCAAATCTAAGACATGTGATCCAAAACAGCAAATTCTCAGATCTGGAAATCAGTTTAACATAGAAAAACTCATTCGATCTAAGATATTGCAGAAACAAATCAAAATCAATGAAATGAGCCAAAAAAAATTACAATAAGACCTTATCGATCTAATCAAATTATCACATGCGGAAGATTTTTACAAAGTATTCAAGGAAAATGAGACAAAAATCATTTTAAGATTAAAATAAGTAGCAAATTAATCAAAAACAACAAATGCAATTCAAAAAATCATAGATCTGAAAACAATAAACACAAAAACATACCTTCTAAATAGAGAAGAAAACTGAAGAGATCTGAAAATTGATGGAGAGTGAAGTAGAAGTGTAGAACTACTCACTCGATCGGAGAGAGTAGTATAGAGTGGGCGTGAGGGAAGTGAAGCCTAGGACAGAATTTTATATGAGAAAGAGGGAAGGATCAAGGGCTGTAATTTATTCCATCATATTACATCTGGACCCCTTTGATGGAAAAACCGACGGTCACGATGAGCTCTATAATGGGGCGAGATTTGATTTATAGGTAAAATATATACTAATGGTTGGGACTTGGGAGATATTTTAGTGACGATTATGTCCTTTGTAATGTGAAATGACTTCCATGTCCTCCCACAGCTGTCTTACAATCTTAATTCTTACCTCCTGGGCACTGTTTCCTTTTACGATAATTAGGAGTTGTTTGGTAAAGTGTATTAGTGTTGGTATATAATTTTTACATAATATTTAGTTGAAATTCTCATCTATGTATATCTAATATTAGTATTATTTATATGTTACATTTGGTAATGTTTATATAAAATATATATTTTATTTAACTTGATAATGTAAATATATGTTATTTTTAATAAAATAAATTAAACGATTTATAAGAAATAATATCACCATAACTAATTTTCGTATTACTTGTTTCAATAGTATTAGTCTTTGAACTAAATGAATTCTCGGAGGTGTGACATGATTTGGGTTGATCGATATTTTATAAAACATTAACTTTTGATTATTTTATGCTATATAATTAAGTTATACTTTTCAAAATTGCTCCAATCATGTCGGTTGTGTTTTTCTGTGTGTGTAATAATACAATTTGGTTAATTTTCAATAATTTTTTATCCATTGCACTCTAATGATAAAATATATTTGAATTTCTGCAAGTGAATAATGGTATTCTTCTGTTCTAGCTTCAAAGGCAAGTAAACTATAGACACTCATTAGTTATAACTACTCCCTTCAACTTAGATGGTATAGTTATGACTCTGAGATTCATTTGCAAAGTTAAAAAGTTCTAATTACGAATTTGATAAATTAAATCGGAATTATTCTATATTTTGCATTGAAGATTCATTAAATATGATAATTTAATAAAAATTGTGTTTTTTAAAAATTTAATAGATATTTATATACATTAAATTTTAACCGATCGATTTAAAATAAGTCTTTATGAAACAAGCTCAATTTATATCTCAAATCATAAGTTACATTAGAATTTCTCAGAGGTTGCTCTATCCGTACACCCACGACGACCTTCGAACTGAGTCAGGGGATCTTCTTCCTAGATCGAGATCAACTCAAAGTGATAGTCGACGCATTTAATAATCAAATTCATCTCAAAAAAAATTCAAATTAATTTACATTCAAAAAATACATTATTAACAGTCTTTCAATATTCTTTCTAGATCTAAGATAAACTCAAAGTGATCATCACTTATGTTTTCCTTACATGATATGTTTGAAAAGAAAATTAGTAAAAGTATTATAAGGATAAAGAAATTGTGACTTTGTTGTGTAATTTTATGTTGTTATTAGTTGTTGTTCTGTTATTATATGTTTTCTCCTTTACTACGATTATTTTCTTTCAGGACTATTTTCTTATAAGCCGAGAGTCTACCGGAAACAGCCTCTCTATCTCTGAGATGGAAGTAAGGTCCGACTACATTGACTATCTTGGACCACGAGGACCCCAGTCGTGCTTCTGATTTTCAACCCCATTTTGTGAGATTACGCTGAATTGTTGTTGTTGTTATTATAAGGACAAGCAGATACTCTCACTTGTTAGATCTCTATTGGCCATGCATTCACGAGACAGTAATGAGTGAATTAAAAAGAACATGATATTAAGCAAAGAGACAAATAAATCCCTAAGTACATCATATATTATAAAAGGTCACATGAAATAACATTGTTAGCATGTGCTGTTGCCTTGATCCTTGTATCACTCTTATTAGCCCTAATATTTTGGGACATTATATAATTAGGAATGAAAAATTCCTTTTCTGTACAGTAAAAAAAGATAATAAATGTATCTTTCAAACTTGCTTTCAACTCACTTGTACTTAAAATAATAATTAAGTTTGAATGATTGAGAATATTGCTTCACCTAATTAAAGTAAAGATTTGAATGTCACAACCACCATTAAAGTGAAATTTGAAGCAAGTATATTCTTTTGAAGCGCAGTTATATAATTATATTATCGAAATATATAGTTAGTGGTTAATTTCGCTTAAACTCGAGGGTCTATCGAAAACAGTCTCTCTATTTTTGAGACAGCGATAAGGTTTGAGTACATTCTATCCTCCTCAAACCTCACTTGATGGGATTATACTGGATTGTTATTGTTGTTGTTATAATTAGTGGCGAATTCAAATAAAGACGCACAGAGCCAATATAATTCAAAAATTTGAGGGAGAGCTTTAATTATTTATGTATGAAAAATAAATATTTATAAAATTAATATTGTACCTTGTGTATATGAAATCAGTCACCTAAACAGATATAGGTATGTCCCTTCATAATAGATTAACTTGCAAACTTTTGAGTGGAATTAACATATGTAAAATTTGCATAAAATCAAATAATGAGTTAAGTAAATAGATAATTGCTAATAAAACTATATGAAATATTAAAACATAAATCAACACTATATATTTTAATAATAAACACTTTGTATAGTCAAAAAATAAGCCCAGTGAACAGTATGGGATTCATATACACTGTCAACCTTCACTACAGTGACAGTATTTGTTTGATAATGTTATATCTGTTATAGTAATGTGTTGTTATATATGTATATTAATATTTGATATGTAGACCTTATTTAGCTGTTATAAACAGAAATATACAAAAAAAATTAGTTTAATAATTTTGTGTACCAAAAAGAAGAAATATATTTATTAACAAATTTAACCAAAAAAATAAAAAGAATATGAAAGTGAAAAAAAAAACAAAACAAATACTAGTAACCTTTTCTCATGTAGTTACTCTCACAAAAAAAGTCCTCCCTTCTCTCATATATTTTTTCCAGATGACTTGACTTTGATGATAAAAGCTAATAACAAATCTGTCCATATAATATACCATGTTTTTTCAATATTTTTTCTTGCCAACTAAGATTAGTAAAGTCATTGATAAGATACAAATGAACTTTCTTTGGCAAAACCACTATGCAAAAAAGGAAACTCCACTACATAAACTGAAATACCATTACCTCTCCAAAATGTAAAAGGTGGTCTTGGTCACTGCAAATTCCGAGATAAAAATATGCCTCCTTCTTTGTCAGTTTAGCCTAGAGACTGTACACCAATCATAACTCTTTATGGGTTAAAACTCTTATTAATAAATATGGCACACTCCTTTATTTGGCAAATATTTTAGAAGGTAGCAAACTTTGCTCCCAAGGAGTGGCATGAGCATTTGGAACCATTGTTGGATCCCTAATACACCTCCTCTATGCTCTATAATCGAAGGTCCTTCAAATCAAGATGTGAAACAAACCTAAAAGTGTGCGATCTATGGACTGACAACAGTTGAGACTGGTCCTTACAAGAAAATGACATCTTTACTACAACCTCAGCCTTGAAACTCATAAACTCACACACCAATGTGGAATATCCTTACAATTGGATTTGAATTGTTCTCCTTCTAAATAAAATCAAGTTTTTCCTATGGATCCGCTCACATCCACTAAATCCTACCTCCAATATATTGGGATAAACACTGATAGTCTGTGCCTAATTTATAAAATCGTTGATGAAGCCATTTACTATGCGATGCCCTCTTTGACTATCATGATATTGCCAAAAAATACTGGCTCGACTTGGTGCTCAATATTCAAAATATCAACATAACACATACTCATTAGCTGCAAAACATGAATGAACTCAACATCACTATTCCAAACAACTCTCTGTTGTAGAAAGATTTCTACCCATTTGCTCTATGACACATTTGGCAAAACCATAAGCATCATGTATATCAAAACTATTGTGCAAGCATCAACCCTTAAGTAACCCTCAATAGAGCTATGGAATTTATACATACGACCTCCTTGCTTGGTAACATGAATAACAAACGTGAAACAAAAATCACTTGGTCACCTCCTTCAGCTGATTACAACAAACTAAGCATCGATGGTTCCTTCTCAAAAAAAAAAAAAAAAAAAACCTATATGTAATAGACTAGCTAGGCTTGAAACCATCAGTTCCAATTCTAGATGTAAAAAAAATCACATTGGAAGCATGGCTCCAAGAATAGATCCTGGCCCTGTAATGCGTGAATCATATTCCAGTGCAGGTACTGAACATTAGATGAGAAATCGCCCAAAAAGGAGCATGCTAACACCAAAAATTGTCACATGGTTCAATGTACATCATTTTTCATCTATCGAACAATATTGAAAAAATACTCCCTCCATTCTTTTTATTTGTCACATTTTATTTAACGAGAGTTAAACTATATGAACTTTGACCAATATTTTAGGATGTATTTTTTTTATCATATTAATATGAGAAGAATTGCAACTTATAGTATTTTTCATATAGTTTTCTAATATCTAAATCTTAAATTTAAAATATTAAATTAATCTAATTTAATTTAATTTAAGTTCAAAGCTAATTAATCAAATTAAGTCTCCTAAAGTGATATGTAACAACTAAAATGAAATCAAGGAAATATAAAAAACAAGTTTAAGTGATATTAAAATTGTTGTATTTCTGACAACCAGGTAATGGGCAAACAAATTTCTAATTACACCTAAGATTATAAGTAGGCAATATTCAAGAGGAAAGAAGAAAAATTAGCCGGAAATTCGTCTTTCAAATCCAATAGGATAAAAGTCGAACATTGTTTTTGGTGAAGAGCAATTCAAATCAGATTTTAAAAAAATAGTGTCAGATCGAGAACATCAAGATATTTAATTTTTTTTTTCTGGTTCGATATTCAACATTTATATTGATGCTCTAATTATATTTCGAATTCGTGTTGCGTAAGATCCATTAAAAGAAAAACGCTTCCTCATAAGTATTTTTTCATATCTAAAATTCAAACTTGATCGAGATCTTTAATTAAAAATAAAAAAATCTTATTTATTTTACCACGATTCGTGTTGGCTCAATATGTCGAAACATGCCTTAATTCACAAATAAATAGTTTTGGTAGTAAAAAAATAACATCTCATGTCGTCAAATGTAAACTTTGTGCAAAGAAAAAGAAAAAGGTTTGGCATACTTTAGACAGAAGCAAAGTTTAGGATAGTTAGGTGACAGGTTGGCCACGGCGGTGCTCACACTCCACTATTTCACTTGTAACTTTAACTAGAGGTGGCAAATGAGTGGATTAAGTTAAATTTGGGCGGAACAAAATAAATTGAGTTAATAAATGAGCGGATCATTGATCTATTTAAAAGTTATTTGGGCTGAGTTAATAAATAGACGGGTTATTGATCCACCCAAAAGTTACTTGGGTTGAAACGGGTTGTACTGAAATGGGCTAAAATGCGGGTCATAACTCAACCCGTCCAACTATAAATAAGTTTTAATTGCTTTATTTATACTTTTACAATCTTTTGATAACTTATAACATTATATTTTTCTTTATTATGACTAAATATAACATATTAAATAAAATAAAATGTCTTTTGAAAGTATTTCAATAAGATTTCTCATGAATCAACTTGGGTCATATATCAACCCAAACTTTAATGAACTAAAATGAATTGGGCTGAAATGGGTTGAGCTAATAAATGAGCAGGTCAATTATCAGCTCAAACTTGAGTAAGTTGGGCAACTTATGATCTCATGTGCTGATTTTGCCACCTCTGACTTTAACCAACACATGTATCGGATAATTTCGTTCATATAAATAATAAGGTTGATAAAGAATTCTTCACCTATAAATAGTGATAGTCTTATCTATGTTATATATGGAGAAGAGAGAAGAGAAGTGTGGAAAATATTGCAGTGTATTGTGCATTTTGAGGCAGTAGTGAAAGAGAGAGTTGAGACAAAGAAGAATATTCTAAGTCTTCAACTCATGAGTAATTTTATGCTAAAGGAAGATGCTCTTCTGACATAGCTTTGAACTCTTCACCTAATCCAGAGTTTTTTGAGTCATCGACGCTGTTGGATTATTGTATCTTGGAAGGGATGAGTCAAGAGTATACTGCTAGATCGATGAAGATTATATCGCAGAAGACTTGAATCTCCTTATAGAGAGCGAGATATCCGTATCTCAACCTGAATATTTATTTATTTATTTTGATTAATTTTACTTTCGCTGTAATTTATGATATATTCTCCAACACTTAATAATATTTTTTGACTCTACTATAATTTGAACCTTAGCTTATGAATTTACACACACTTCATTGATAGCTAAATCACAACCTTAAAATGTAACTCTAACATTTTCTTCTAACTGAGAATGAACTTATAATAGTTCGAATTGAATATGAAAATTTTCATTTGAATTGGTTTGCTTTTGAATTCGAATGGATTTTTTTAAATTTGACTTCGAATTTATCGATTTGGTAGTTTCAATTTTTTAATTTTATTTTGAGTTTATACATTCAGTCTCTTCTCTTTTTAGAAAAATAAATAGTCATGTAAAATTGCGTTTATAATTCATGAATCCTACCACACTCATTCTAATAAAATATTCATACAAGCAAAGAAATCACTACAAATACATTAAAATCTTGTCCAAATATAGTTTGGAGAGGGAGGGGATGTACAACATATACACGCGGATGCACTTATTATTTACGCGTGGACACAATATTTCACCATTTTTATAATATAATGCAGTTCACTAATATTATGTGTGTAGATATGTGAAATTAATATTTTTTATTTGTTTACGAATATAATATAACTATTATTACATTTCGTATATATATAAACTATATATCGCTGTGTTTCTTAATGGGAACTATATTATTGCAGACTTTCGATATGTTGTTTCGCTATATTAATAATCTCATCCGACTAAATTAAGATAATTATTTAATACTATCAAACCCAACGGCTAGTTTTACTGGAATTTGGGAAACGCAATGGCCACCGTCGGATCTGCTCTCTCATCTAACGGCTACTATTTCGAAAAAAAAATAAGACCGTTAGGATAGAAGCGCCGATTCTGTAGCTTCAAAAAGGGGTCTTCATCTTCTCTGTGCTAAACTCCATAGTTTCTTAGAGGCTTTCAGAGAGATAGTGAGAGGGTAGGGGGGTAATAGGGCAAATTTCAGGGAGATCTAAGTCGATAATTGGTTCGTTCTTTTTGTGGGGTTTAGATTTTTGAGTTTGGGTGATTTCTCTGCAATGGCTGCAAGAAACGTTCTTCAACAGCAGAACAGAGGTTAGCTACTGGGTTTTTCTTCCTCATTTCTTTGATCATATTTTAAATCCTTATTTTTGGGTGTCTTGTTAAATTGTAATTAGCATGTTCTTCATACCCAAATCCCAATTTTTCTTAATGGGGGTTTATAAATTTGATCCAAGATTCCTCCCGTTCTTGAGGGGGGTCTGCTAATCCTGAGCATGAAAAAGATAGTTTTTTGTTTTTTTTGTTGGTTTGGTGATTATTTGAGTCTTTGCTTATCATCACCTTGAGGAGTTCTTTGATTACTATTCCCGAGCATGAAAAAAACTTTGTGTTTATCCATATAAACTAGATCTGAATATAGTTGTATTGATTGTCTAATATGAATTTGGCATGTGAGTTATTTGAAAGATTGCACCTTTCTCAATTAACATCGATGAAAATTGTATTATTATTTCACAGACCATTTTGCATATCTATCAGCGAACCAATCACCCTTTTACCACTAATCTATACCCGCTACATCCAATTATAGTCTATATACAAATGCAACTATTTTCGTAAATGGTTTCTTGGTATAATTTCTATGTAGCGATGAAGTTAATTATATTATGATATATAAGCAAATCTGGCAATACTTCTTAATGTTAATGGTACTAAACAAAAGACTTTGTAACATTGGTCAGGTGAGGCAGTCCCTGGAGCCTTAAAGCAGAAAAATATGGCAGCAGCACAAGGAAGAAACCGCAAGGCGCTTGGTGATATTGGGAATATGGTAACCGTGCGTGGGGGGGTCGAGGGAGGAAAGCCGCTTCCTCAGGTATCTCGCCCCATCACGAGGAGCTTTTGTGCACAATTGCTGGCTAATGCACAAGCAGCTGCTGAAAACCAGAAGGTTTATGGTCATAATTTTTCTTAGTTTTATCGATCTTGTTGAAGTTGTACTAATAAAGGGTTCTATTAATTTGCAGAAATCTATGGTTGTTAATGCGGATGGACCGATTGTTGCTAATGGAGCTCTACCTGTTAAAGCTGCGGCAAGAAAACCAGCTCAGAAGAAAGCCACTGTAAAACCAAAGCCTGAGGTGATTGAAATTAGTCCTGATACTGAAGAAAAAGTGAAGGAAAACAGGCAAAAGGAGAAGGCTGTTGCTGACTCTTCAATGAAGAAAGCAGCAACTCTTACTTCAACTCTCACTGCTAGGAGTAAGGTGGGCATTTCTATCAATCATGTTGTCATGTTTTCTGTATTATATAAATGCAACCTATTTTTAGTTGTAAGTGTTGGGTGGACAACTATTTAGGTTAATTCGGCCATTATTATTATATTTATATATCCAATTATGAACTGTGGGAGTCTGATTGAGATGTTGTTTGTAAAGGCTGCCTGTGGTCTGAGTCATAAACCAAAGGTCCAGATTGTGAACATTGATGCTACAGATGTGAATAATGAGTTGGCAGTGCTGGAATATGTTGAGGATATATACACTTTTTATAAGATAGCTGAGGTATCTGAATTATTTACATTTTCTTTTTCTTGTTAGCAATTTTGTATGTAACACTAACCGTATGGTTACTAAATTTTGGTCCTATTACTTAGAATGAGAGCAGAATTCATGACTACATGGATTCACAGCCTGAGATAAATGAAAGGATGAGAGCTATTCTGATCGACTGGTTGATTGAAGTACATCAGAAATTTGAGCTAAATCAAGAGACTCTTTACCTCACCATCAATATCGTTGATCGTTACCTTGCTGTGGCGACTACATCAAGGAGGGAATTGCAGTTAGTAGGCATAAGTGCCATGCTCATTGCCTCCAAATATGAAGAAATTTGGGCACCTGAGGTACAGCATTACACATTGTATCACAGTCACACTAACTATGCAAGTTGCTTTCCCAATTTCTTCAAGTTGATAAGTAGCAGTCCCATTTGATAAAATGTATGTACTTTTCAGGTGAATGACTTTGTGTGCATCTCAGACAGAGCCTACAGTCATGAGCAGGTTCTGGCAATGGAAAAAAGAATTCTTGGACAATTGGAGTGGTACTTAACGGTACCAACGCCTTATGTGTTCCTCGTTCGCTTCATCAAAGCTGCTGTTTCTGATGCACAAGCGGATGTCACAGTGTTGAATTCTTGCAATGTGACCTCAATGGAAAACATGGTTTATTTCCTGGCTGAATTGGGGTTGATGAATTACGCTACGAATATCTACTGCTCGTCCATGATTGCTGCCTCAGCAGTCTATGTTGCTCGACACGCCCTGCATTGCAGTCCTTTTTGGAATGATACACTGAAACTGCATACGGGTTTCTCAGAGTCTCAGCTACTGTGAGTTGTAACAACAGAAAAGTCGGCCTTTTTCTTATTCTTCCTGTTGTTTTTATTAGGCTTATATTTTTTTTGTACTTCTTTTTGTGTGTGTAACAGAGGTTGTGCCAAGTTGCTGGTTAGCTATCACATGGGGGCACCAGATCATAAACTAAAGGTGATTTACAAGAAGTATTCCAGTTCTCTTAGAGGCGCTGTTGCACTGAGCCCTCCAGCCATTTCCCTGTTGGCTCTTCATGAATAAAAGGGAGGGCTTAGTTAAAGTTTTTATTTTTTCTTACTTCCTTTAAATAAACAATGCATTGGAGATTTGTATCTGCTATCCGAAAGGAATAATTTCAATTCCGTTGTGATAGATTATTGGAAGCAATTTATTTGATCAAAAGAGAGCAATATCGAAATGTAGTACATTTTTCGCAAGTTTGATTTGTAATCCTTCTTATGTGTGACTCATCACGGATACAATTGATTCGTAGTAATTATAGGTCTTTCAGATTACTTTCTTTCATCTGAAGATCGTTGCAAACATGACCAAAGCGACCTTTTCACATGTTAAATTCACTTTTATAGTGTAAAATAGAAGTCAGTCTCAAAGTTTTGTGACAACTTCCCCTTACAAAAATAAGGGGAATCTTGAACTGGACTTGATCCTGATACAACCAAACATCGAGCACCCAAAAATATTCCCTATCTGTTAAAATCAAATAAAGACTTACCTCTTTTTGTCCTTTCTTTGAAAGCTCATTTGATTCCCAAATTTGCTCTCCCAATTCATTTTTACTTGTCATGTTTTGTTTTACAAGTGAAATTAATTTGACTAATTTTGAATACTTTAAATTACAAAAAGAATATTATAATTTTGACTCTTAAAAGATAAAATACGGCAAGTGAGAAAGAACAGAGGAAGTAAAATGCATGCGGTATTTTTTATTCATTCAACACAGACTTGAAAAAAATAATAATCACTCACCCAAAAACCAAACTGCAACACCAGCTTGTCATCCCTAAAGCCCCCAAAAATTCCACAAAATCTGCAAGAAAGAATCAAGAACAGTAACCATAATAAAAAGCTGAACAGAAAAAACAAGATCCACCTCGAACAACCCCCCCAAAGAAAATACAGCCAAAATCACTATAATTGCAAATTTGGAAAGTAAACCTCATTTGTCTTCCTCCTCAAAGCTTTTTCAGGACGGAAAGAGGGAGAGAAAAGACCAAAAATACAAAATTTAATCTTTCAAGTTTTTTACACAGTCTATCCACATCCCTAAATATTTTTAGGAAAAATAACTCCTTTTTTATTTTTCTTCTTTTGGTCTTCTGTTCATATTATTCCATCAATCTGAATTTCCAAGGAGCAGAGAAATTGACCCAAGAAAAAATTGCAGACCCATTTCAGAAAAAAAGAATCTAGTCTTTAAAGTCTTTTACACCTGTCTATCACAACCCCATTTTCTTAAAAGTTTACTCCTTTTTTCTTGTTCTACCTTTGGTCTTCAGTTCATTTTTGACAATTAGTCTGAATTTTCAAAAAGCAGAGAAATTGACCCCAGAAAAGAATTGCAGCCCCTTCTCATAAAAATCTTATCTTTCAAGTTTTTATCACTGTTCATCAAAAACCCAGTCCCTCGTAAACGCAACTTTTTTTGATTCTACTGTGGTGTTCAAGTCATTTATCAATTAATCCGTCAATCTGAATTCTCAAAAAGGAGATAATTTTCCCAGAAAATTTGCAAACCCATCTCAGAAAATTCTGGTCTTTTTTCTGGTTTCATCTTGGTTTTCCGTCCAACTTGTCAATTGGTCCATCAGTCTCGAAGTACCAAGAAGAACAGAAATTGCCCCAGAAAAAATTGCTACACCAGGTGATTGGATCAATCAAAGATTCTGTAATCTTCTTTCTAGAAATTTAATGAAATGAGAGAAGATTGGTTTGTTAATTGGGAAGAAGAACTGCCTTCTCCAAAGGAGCTAATGCCTTTATCCCAAACCTTAATTACTCCTAATCTAGCCATAGCTTTTGATATTCAAAATTCCAATAGCCCAAACCCCAAAACTCAGCAACACCAGCAGACTCCACCAGCACTATCACCATTAGTTCATACTCCTTCATCTCACCCTAACTCATCGGCCGAGTTTGACTCGGCGGAGTTGGGTGGCATGGCAGGTTCAAGGGGTGGTGATGAACCAGCCCGCACCCCAAAAAGGCCCAGGCTTGTGTGGACCCCACAGCTCCACAAGAGATTTGTTGATGCAGTTGCACAATTGGGGATCAAGAATGCTGTCCCCAAGACTATAATGCAGTTGATGAATGTTGATGGCTTGACTCGTGAGAATGTTGCTAGTCATTTGCAAAAATATAGGCTTTATTTGAAACGTATGCAGGGCCTTTCTAGTAGTGGCAGTGGGAATAGTATACCGGCTTTGTCTGGGGCAGGGGTGGATCCTGCAACAGATCATCTGTTTGCGAGTTCGCCCGTGCCTGCACACTTTTTGCATCCAGGGAGGGGAAATTCTGACCATTATATGCCATTTGTGCCAATAGCTGCAGTTGTTGGACATGCTCCACAACTTCAGCAACAGTATAGACATTTCGGATCACCGCCAAACGGGCAATTTGAGGTTCCATTCTTGTCTCGGCAGTCCCAACAGCCGGTTCAGAGAATGGGGACATCAGTGCATAGTAGTAGTCCTGTGTTGCCTTCTTATGTAGCGGAGTTGGAATCAGCTACAGCTGCTAATGGAAGGAAAGTTCTTACTTTGTTTCCAACTGGAGATGAATGATGTTCATCTCTGTCAATTTGGCTAATGGGTGTTTCTGGAGACTGTTTTTGGAAATGTACTTTAGTCATTGAATTAGAACCTTTTACTGGATAGGTGGGGTTTCATCTTTTAGACTCATTTGTATTGGTCCTTGTAAAACTTTGAATCCACTTTCCTGTCCATTTACTGTCTTTAGGTCAATGTCACTTGTATTTTTAAGAAATAGGATCTGGTGCTTAGTGTCACTGCTGAAATTGATCACTTAGATGAACTTCTACAAATGTAATTATGTTATGGTTGGCACTGTGTTTCTGTTGTCAGCCCCATGTAGCAGTCCAATTTAACGCCTGTAACAATATTCTCTAAGGATGCTGGTCAATATGGTTCTCTCCGAAAAGCTTATCTATTCCGTGGTTGTGTAAGGAGTGCTTGAATTCATTAAAATTCTGGATTTCTTGTTGATGTAAGTTGTTGTCCGTGAAGACATCATGGTAGCCGTTGCAGATAAAGCTAGGTTGTTCAGATCACATCTAGTGTAATTTTTTGTTATCTCTTTTTCTTTCTTACTTTCTTGCACGGTTACATTTCTTTTGAGCCGAAAGTCTATTGGAAACTTCTCTCTACCCGCAAAGGTAGAGGTAAGATATATACCCACTCCAGACCCCCCAGTTATTGTTGTTGTTCAGATGAATATCAAATAGTTGTTGGTAGCAAACTAACAGCCACGGAACACAATGGAACGATGTTCACTGGCTAATTTTCATTAGCTTCTGTATAAGAATTTAGTTCTCTCGTCTCCTGGTTTTGTAATGTAGAGGTAAGTCCTGCTTGTTGTAAATTGAGTGGTCTTCATTGCTGAATCTCCCCGGAGAGAATCATTGTTTATGTCTCATGACCAGAATTGATCATCTCTAGCTGCATTTTATTAAATTTGAATACTCCTTTCCGATGCTTATTGCTTCTCCAGTTACTGCTTTTTTGTTGCTTCTATTTCTTTTGATCTTACGTCTGATCAATCCTGATTCATATTTTAGCTACTATCACAAAGATATGAAAGCATTTCTGGTGGACTATTAACCCAAACAATGATGAGACTTTTTCTTTTTAGTGACTAAGGCAGGATTCTCTCGGAGCAGATTCATCATCTATTATATAACATAAAAGGAAAATTCAACTTTGTATGTATTGAGGCAAATTATCATAAACTATCAGAGATGTCCATTGGCTCGGAGTCCAATTAGTTGAATTATTCTCCTATACGCCAACTTTTTCGTAAATTTCCTTGAAAGGTATTCAGACATAGCTGCGATAGAAAAATCAGCTCGAATCACGAAGTATTCTATATTCACGCGGAATTCGAGAAATGATCCCTCCCTAGAAATATAATACAAATAATTTATCTTGATGCAAACATTAACTTGATTTTACGGCTTGTCCTCTTAACCTATTGGGGTCATACAATGATATTTTATCATTGTATAATATATATAATTTATCCTCATATCTTATATGTATAGATAATTTTATCGTTATGTAATGCAAATAACCTATTCCGATTCGACTAATTTCACATCTCGACTTTATCATGACCTTATAGCTCATACGAAGATGGAGACATTTATCTTCGCCCGAAAGCTTCCCTTCATACAATTTCTTTGATAATGGAATTATTTTAAAATTAAGAAAAACCAATGAGTGGACATGAATCTAAGAAGATCCTGTTTCCCACCTTGATTTACAAATCTAGCAGACAGATTGTATTTATTAAACAGATATAGAACCAAGTATCAAAGCTGGATTTTGGTTGTACCTTTTGCATTATTAATTGTTTCTCAATGCACAGCCAGATTCATTTTCATTTTTTCCAAATTTTGGTGATAGTGAGAAATTTAAAATTTCAAAACTATAAGACTCTCCTATAAGTTCGGCGTTTGTGTTAAACCTCTGTTAGTATTAATAATTATCTGTGCATTACATGTTAAATTTGATTTTTCTTTAGTTGATTAAATTTAAATTTACTTTAAAAAGTTTCACGCTTTAAATAAAATACTTTCGAATAAAGGCACCCACTCATAAAAATTGCAAGCTTCGGATAAAAAAGACATTTTAATTAAAAATGAAAGAAAAGAGTATTTATTCCATCGTAATTTTTCCTTTTTAGTATTATTTTGATAAAGTTTTAATGACAGATCAACAATTTTATTCATGTTGGTAACCTTTATAATTTTCTAATTCTCCTTTTATCAATTTTCATGTTTTTCACATATCGCTTCAAAGATATCTTTATCCACAAACAAAAAAGAGTGAATATTATTTTCACACTTCCATAGTCGTCGTCGTCTTCAGTTCCCGTCGACTCATTCGTCAGCTCCAGTTTTTCCCATTTTTCTTACAGATCTGAAGAACCAATTTCTCAGCTACAATTTCAAGATTTCCTCGCCGTAAGTTTCAAATCCTTACTGTTTCTTTGGTGGTTAAAGATTTAAATTTTTCCCCTCATTTTCCTCAGATTTAATTGCATAGTGGTACTGAATCTGATAAAGTAGGAGGGTTTTTGAATGATCTGGGTGTCCGAATAATTGCAAGATAAATGCTTTTAAGCAATCATTTTGAGCTTATTAGTTCTGTTTGACTAGATTTCCCAGTTCTTGGTCTATGTTAATTGAGAAGTGACTGACTCTTTTGTTGCTAATCCAATTGAATTATTGTATACCCAACTGGTGCAAAATCTATCTGAAACGCCTACTTTGTCTAGCTCAAGCCCCATTAATTGATAAGTAAAATATTTAGCTACTGCTTTATTATAATGGGAATGTAGGGTGAGTGTCATCATGATGTAAAGCAATCTTCATAATGTTCGTACTAACTGGTGTGGACTATATATCGCTTGGTTGAGGTATATGTATTAAATGGTATTTGTGATATTGGCATTCTGCTGTTGACATTAAATGTATGTACTGAGGTTAGGATCTTGATCCAGGAGATGAATGTATGTGCTGATCTGAAATATTTGCTCTGGCCTGAAGGAGAATTGGATTTTTATCTGAAATTAAGTGCGGTTGATTGACTATTCTTTCTTGAATTATATGTTTGCTTGCTCAGCATTCTAGAATATGATGATAATTATTCACCAGTGTTGGCTGAAATAGGCACAGGAGCAACATAATGGATATAAAGGGTCATATAGCTGATAACAACTAGTTTGGGATTGAGGCGTGGTTGATGTTGATTGGTTGAAGGTGCTAAACTTTAGTATATCTTTCCATCAAATCTGGCTAAACAATTGAGAAAAGCTTTAGATATTTCCAGATCTGAACTTGGCTGAACAAGATTAACTTTAGGTCCAAATCAAAACTGGATCAAATCATCTTTAATTAGGCTTCAAAATTGAAAGGAAGTTGATATTCAATCATGAAGTTTGCAAGCAAATACTCAATCAAATGCTTTAGTTTTTCTACTCCTTTTTAAGCGCCATCTCAAAAGATTTGTCTTTTTTTTTTTCTTGGACGAAGCATCTCAAAAAGATTTTGCTTCCTAATGCCCCATGGTATATGGGAGAAGTAGTGCACATGTTCCAGCTAAGTAGGGAAAGGATGTATCATCAGTCCATATACACTTCAGCCAGACTTAGAATAGCCTTGTGAAAGCCAAACTTTTGTTAGGCTCCCCTTAATCCATATTCACTTTAAAATATAGTGATAGCATAAGTAAATTCGTAGTTGCTTTATATGTTATGGATTGGTACTGAATTATGTAGTAGAACACTGACTTTGAATATGCCTACTCTTATCCTTGTCTAACTTTTTGGTTGAACTTGTGTTTTCTGGTATGAAACTAGCAGTCCTAAAATTATAGGCAATTTATCTCTCGTCTGAAGATACAATGGCATCGCCATCAGATTACAAGGCTACCATCATTGATGGTAAAGCAATTGCTCAAACTATTCGTTCTGAGATTGCTGCTGAAGTCCAACTTCTTTCAGAAAAGTATGGCAAGGTTAGTTTCCCTGGCATTTTGTATCTGCATGCATAAGTGATTGCATGTACTCAATTTTTCCTATTAATGTGGTAATTACATCGTGCATGTTATGAAGGTAATTCAAAGAGTCTGTGCGTGCTTGAATGTGTATATGATGTATCTGAATTCCGAAGCTGGTGAAGCAATGTCCTTCATCAGACTTCGTATTTTTACATGGGCCTTGCAATATTCAAGCATCCAACTTGTTTATTATTTTCAGGTCCCAGGGTTGGCAGTAGTCATTGTAGGAAATAGGAAGGATTCACAAAGTTATGTGAATATGAAGAGAAAATCTTGTGCTGAGCTTTGCATTAAGTCTTTTGATATAGATCTCCCAGAGGAAGTAGCTGAAGCTGAATTGATTTGCAAGGTCCACGAGCTGAATGCTAATCCTGATGTACATGGTTAGTCAGTTGCGGTAATAGGAAGTTAATCTTTCTTGCCTTTTGCATTGTTATACTTCTTTTGTTTCATTGGGAAAATTTAGCCGTGTTGGTCTGTACTTTGTTGGGGCATCTTGACTTTGTCAAAGTGCGAACATATTGCAGATGTTACTTTGGCATCCACGCTCCTACTTATCATTTTGTGCTACCAGGTTACTTTTAGCCAACATCTGTGCATGCTTATATATTCAGTCAAAAAGAATTTGTAAGGTCCTAGCTTTGTATGCTCAATGCAGAATATGCTGATATGAATTACTCTGTTGGATAAACTCAATAATGTTAATTGTTGGCAACACAGTGGCATTTACATTAACCTGCCATTATACATGCAACATGTATATTGCTGTTGAAATTTGCTTTTAGTTACCGAGTAATTGTTAGCATAATAAGTTGCTTAGTTTTATGATGATTTGAATTTTAAACTTCTATAGGTTTGTTTAGTTGAGATATTTTAGGTTATCTTGAATTTCAAATTATGCAGATTTTTGTTTTTAGTTGGCTATTTAAAATCTTTCTATGCTTAATAAAATTATTGAGAGACGTTTTCAATCTATACTTTCTAACATTTTTGCTGCACCATCTTTTTAAAAAACCAACAATTGCTTTATGTTGTTGGTACTAAATGGACTCCACATAATTCATTGGGTATAATTAAGTCTATTTGATGCATTGTGAAAATCCTCAGATCAGATCTCTTATTTAATATGTCGTGTCTGATAGGTACCACCCATCTAATATCTCATTCCTATATTTTGGCTTTTGTAGTTCTAAACTTTAATTTTTTGAGCTGAGGGTCTATTGGAAACGGCCTCCTACCTCACAAAGGTAGGGTAAGGTACACGCATCCTCCCCAGACATCACTTGTGGGAATATACTGGGTATGTTGTTGTTGTAGTTTTAAACTTTAACTTGGGTAAAAGCTAACCCACTAGATAACTTATATACATATGGGTATCTGCTGCCTCTGTATTTAGACCACCTCCGCCTATGAATTTTAAAGTAGGTTTTACCTTTATGAGATCTCTTATGTACTCACTCTCAGCTGGTGGTGATTTTGCAAGTTGGGCCTCACTGCTAGTTAGATGTGTTTTTCCGCTTCTTTTCTCTTTTCCTTGAGTAAGCTTTTCCAGTTCTTCTTTATTAGCAATCTTCTGCAAGTATATTGTTGAGAAGCAAATGGGGAGGGGTAGAATATCTAATGATGAATAACAAAGACGCATCAACTGAAGGCACTTTGTGCATTGCTGCAGGTATACTGGTACAACTTCCGTTACCAAAACATATTAATGAAGAGAAAGTTCTAGGTGAAATCAGTCTGGAAAAGGATGTAGATGGCTTTCATCCTCTGAATATTGGCAAGCTTGCAATGAAAGGCAGGCAACCTTTGTTCCTCCCTTGCACACCCAAGGTAATAAAGTGATACACTTCATTGATTCTAAGAAACTGATATATTTGTTATGGAAGATCGAAACATCCAGTCATCTAGTTCTCCTTCCTTAACTAAGAATCCATGTTCAGATTTATACTATATACAAGACTATTGTCTTCTAAAAGTGCTCCTATCTGGTCTCTGCAAAACAGGGATGCATCGAGCTTTTAGTTCGAAGTAGAATTAGCATAAAGGGGAAGAAAGCAGTTGTGGTTGGTCGAAGCAACATTGTTGGATTACCAGTATCTCTGCTCCTTCTGAAGGAAGATGCCACTGTTACTATAGTCCATTCGCACACCAAGGAGCCAGAAAAAATCATTCGTGAAGCGGACATTATCATTGCTGCTGCAGGGCAGGCTATGATGGTAACAAGGAGCATTCATTTCTTCCCTCCCGCTCTCTCTGAAACCTCCTTTTCGTATCATTTTTCTCAATTCATTAGGTTTTATTTCCTATACCCTTGCGACATAGAGCTTTCCTAAGCAAATTTGCTGTCATTTTTTCTTTTGTCAGATCAAAGGCAGCTGGATCAAACCTGGTGCTGCTGTTATTGATGTAGGAACAAATGCTGTAGATGATCCTACTAGGAAGTCGGGTTATAGGCTCGTTGGAGATGTCGATTTTCAGGAAGCATGTAAGGTAGCAGGATGGATAACTCCAGTTCCAGGAGGCGTTGGACCGATGACTGTTGCAATGCTTCTGAAGAATACATTGGATGGAGCTAAACGAGTTATCGAGAAGTAAACACTTGATTGGTTCTGTAGACCACAATAAGATATGCAAGGCTTCTTAGCTGTTTACAATACATTTTAGAGATGTCAATTACATTCAAGAAATAACAATGAGATTGTTCTTGTGATATGAAGTACCTCTGTGTCGAAATATCTTGAAGTTTTATAACCACTCGCTTAATATGCATTGATCCGATGCATATCGGAGTTCAGTTTATACTAAAAGAGCTTGTTAAATTCTTGGAGTATGCCAATACTAGCGAAACATTCACAAGAACATACTTTAACATCAACAAAATATTATTCGCCACTCATGATACACACAATTTTAGGGTAAATTTGTTCTATTTCCCATAATTGACGGGCAAATCTGAACCAATTCACTAGGGACAAAAGTATGTTGGGAACTAAAGTCAAAATAAAGGCAGTTTTTCTTTATTTTGCATTATTGAGGGACATTTTAAACTCTTTTTGCCTATATTAAATCATGCGAATCGCCTTATTTAAAAATTTAATCTATCGATAAGATTAATTATTAGGTTTGTATCATGTAATACACAATTTTTTTTTTTTTAAAAGGGAGCTAGAATTTGGATGTGGGAGTACAATAATTGTCAATATTAGGTAGTTTGAATTAAAGAACAAAAGCCTATGCTGCTTTTTTTCCCCCATAACCTAAAAAAGGAAAGAAGTGTAGAAAACCAAGAAGAGTTCTGCTTTTTATCCAATATATTAAGGTATATATACTTTGCTATAGTAATATGGGCTAGAGGGTGTGAGGTTGCTCCTTCGAACCTCTCGATAAATTATTACACGATATATATAAAATAATATTTTTTTTTATGTATGTTTTGAATCCCTTGCACCTCAGTAATTTAGGAGATTCAGAATTTATCTTGAGGATACAAAATCAAATTAAAAACATTATATTTTTATTTTTTTAAATCTCCTTAATAAAATTGTGTATCCGTTACTTACTGATAATATGATAATTAAAACAAAAAGAAATTTGGTAATGTTTATACCAAATCAAGTGCTCTTTTTATCGCGAGAAGAATATGATAATTTGATAAAAGCACAAAGTAAATATAATATATATAAATCTTATTTTTATTTTTTATAAAATAAAAAAATTATTTTCCATAAGTTCTTAGATAAAAAGAAATATTTTCGAAGCAGGATCACGAGGTCAATTTGCAATTGCATGTACCGCATGTTATCCTTGTAGGTACTTTTGATTTGCTAAAGGAAATGCATTATATGGTTCTCTTATTTATTAGGTATTTCCCACTATTGATTTTCTTAGCCAATAATTGTTCTCATTTTCTGCCAAACTTTCTTCCCATGCTACAATTTACGTGGAAATTTAGTGATCGTTTGAACATAAAAATTGTAAAATAATTTTTTTTTAAAAACAATGTTTGTTTTCAGATTGAAAATAGTATTATATTTAGAAAATTGATAATTTGTGTTTTAATATAAATACTAATTGAAATTATTTTTGAAATTTTTATGAGAAATCAAGAGTGAATTGTGAGAAAAACATATCTTTTTAAATAATTTTTTTTAAAAAAAAGAAAATTATTCATGGCAAAACGGGACATAAGAAACTTGCACCCCAAAAAAAGGGGACATTTATTGGCAAGTTTTAGGCTGACGTGAATAGAATGCAATGATTGTATGAACTTGCGAAAGAGAACGTAACATTTGGTTCTCTTACGTAATATCCTATCGAAATGCTAATATTTTTTCTGTCTTTATTTATGTAATGACATTTGATTAAAATTAAGCACGGAGCTTAGTAATCTCATTAAGGATGTGTTAGTGTTTGGCACGGAGGAAAATATTCTCCGATCTGATAGGTCAAAATATTTTTGAAAACAAACTTCTTAAAAATCAGTAAAATCATTTGCTCTATATATAGAAATAGTAAAATAAGTTACACAAATAATATTTCATGTTGATTGTCTCTCCCCACTCTTCCCTCCGATACTCTCCCCCTCCCCCCAGCCCACCCTATTCCTCATCCGCCTCATCCTCTCCACCCAACCTCCATATGGTGTTTACTAAATTATATGTGTAAATTTGGATAATATTTTCTGCTTACTTATAAAATACTAGAAAATTAAAAAGAAAACTACTTATTTTTCTTGTAATAAGAAATTTAAAATTAACATTATGTTTAAATAAAAGAGATAAAATGATATATTTTAAAAATAAAAATTAAAAAGTAAAGTACCCCACAGAAATTAGGAGGGAGGAGGGAAAATGAAAGGGGGGCCCAATTTGGTGGCACCGGCCTTTGCGTATGTAAGAGGGCATGCATTGCATGCATGCAACTTTGTCTTGATGACATGAATTCAAGTTGTGTCTAAAAATGTTAATACGTAATGGGGGTCTACACTCTACACATCTAGAGAAGTTAATCAAAAGAGAAAGAAAGAGACATGCTTGCCTTATTATTAATATTATGGATAAAAGGAGAGGAAGAAAGTGAGAGTTTTCGTTTCTTCTCAACCAAGAACTATTCCCTATATGTCCTTTTATAGCTTTGGAAAACAATTCTATCCATGAATGATGAGTTGTTTTCTTGACGCGAAAGCAATATATTTAGCGATAAGAGAAAATTAGAGAGAGAACGCAAGAATATTGACTCCCTATATATATATATATATCACAAAAAGAACGGAAGGAAAGAATTTTTCGCGAATTTATTTACCAAGATCAATTGGGATTAGAGGAACACTTTGGAAATTTGAGGTAAAAAAGATGAAGGTCTCGTTCATATAGTACTTACTGATCATGTCTTTCTAGCTTGTGCCCTATTTGAGATTAAGGCAAATTTAATTTGGAATATATCAATCATGTGCGACACTTAAATTACGACAACCTGTTCAAATTTGAGCAAGTTAAAAACTTAGCTTTTGATCGTATGATGAATGTTAATTACCAGTCAAAACACTTTCATATAAATTGAGACGTATGAAAGAATAAATATAACATTAGTCTTTTTAAAGAAAATAGAAACTCTCATCCAAAGAGGAACCAGTACTCTTCTCAATAATGCAAAGCTTCAAAAAGTTGACGAAAATTCATCTTAATCTTGAATATGACGAAAATCTTAACCTTTTTTTAGAACAAGATGGTGATCACAAAAAATACCAAAAGAAGGAAAATATAGGAAATTAAAAATAAAAATAAAAACGAAAGTTCAAAAAGAGGAGAAATACCCACCTGATAAAAGAGAAAAATAATTAAAACACAAGCCTATCTAGGCATTTTAATTTATTTGTAGATAAGAAATCAAAGCTTTTTTGGTCCCAAATTTGTACCACATGAATTCACACAGAATAATTAAGAATTGTACTTTCATCATTTTGCTTGATGGTGCACGTAAATATCAAGAAAAAGGCTTTGTCATATTGATTTTTGCTACTTCCAAAAGAGACCTAGCTAATTCTTGTGATATGATATACTTTGAATACCTTTTTTTTTAAATTGCTGCCAGCTTTAATTAAGCTATGTAATTTTATTTTTTTGGAAAAAAAAAAAAAACACTTTCCAACGCACAAATGAAATTGAGGTCGATTCTCTAGCTCGATGTCTCCGTCATGGAGGAGGAGGTGAAGAAGAAAAAAGAAATCGAGAAAACTAGAAGATGGAAAGTACGTCCATTTGAAATAGGTCGATTTGACATGTTTAATGTACACACGTGGTATTTGTGGAGAGGAGAATGAAAATGAGACGAGAAAAGAATAAAAAGTAGAAAAAAAAAATTTCACAGGTTGACATTTCATCGTATTGATTATTTTTTATTCACCTGTAGCTCCATCACCACCAACGCCCCACACCCCTACCCTATCCTAATCTCTTGTAATATTTATCTAAATTATATATAAATATTCTTAGATTAATATATTTTTACTTAGTTGCCACGGTAAAAAAGTTAAACATTTTTTCATACAAAGAATAGCTCAATGACATTGAAGGTATATAATTATGGTATGCATTATTTATCAGTTAATGATTTGACACAATTGAATTGGCAAGACTGCCTTTTGACTGTAAAAAGATTTATTTTTTTTTAAAAAAGGTAGCTACTTTGTTGAGAATGAAATAACTAATAATTAAGCACTAGCTAAGCATGAAAACAAATTAAAAGCAACAATAATACAAATGTTACCATTTGTTCTTAATTAAATTTAATATAACTGATCTAAGTAATTGTCCAATTGAACTATTTGCTCCTAACTACTCAATCAGAGGAGCAAATAATTAACAAGGAAAGAGAGTCAAGAAAGTGAAGGATAAAAGAGATGATTAAAAGTACCAATAATTTCATAATGAACTAAAATATTTTTGTTCGTATTAGTTAATAGAAGTTTGAGAAAGAGATCGATATAGGTTGTGGTGGGATCGTTGGAGTCTCTTTACTCTTAATCAAGCAGTCTCGAGTTTGAGAGAAAATCTGTTGAAAGCGTTGCCACGATAATGAGCTCTGACATGTGCATTCAAATTAATTAGTCGGAGTCTCAATACGGATACCAAATATTAGATGGGAAATTGAAAAAAAAATGACTGAGAAAGAGTCATTATTTTCAAAGAAAAGTGATGAATGGAAAGAATTCTACGTCGGTAATAGAAGGAGTCCTGCGTTTTCTTATATGAATCATTAAGCCCAAGGTCCATTTGATATGGTATCAGAGTCAATCCCTCCCGACGTGGGCCTCTGAATAGATTGTCCATGTCCTGCATGAGCCAGATAGTGTCCGAGCGTGCACGTCTTGAGGACCGGACAAAGTCAGGCATGAGTAATGAAATGGAAAGAATCCTATATCGTGATTGAAGGCACCTGATATCTCTTAAATGGATTTGGACAATTCTTAAATTTTCCACTTATGCTTCATGTCAATCTTAACATCTGTTAAATCGAACCATTCGCCACAAATAAAAGTTTTGTCCAAACTAGTTATAATCAATTAATAAGATAAACACACCTAAAAAAGAAATTAAAGAAAATGAAAGATAAAACAGTTGTAAAGAGAAAAACGAGAGAGACACAAGAAGTAGACAACCATATATACCAATATGCCTTTGAGTGTAAGAGAACTCGCAATAAGATCTAGCTTTATCTTTTTGTTTCTCATGCGATATTCGATTCAGAATTTGAACTCGAGATCTCTGATTAAGGATGAATGAATTCTTTCGTTCTATTCTTTGTTGATAACTCTTAGATCTATTTCTTTTTAATTTCTCACCAGATATCTAATACTAGTACGGGTCCCTATTTGAATTCGCGTCGCGTAATGCCCCATTTAAGAGGGAAGTGCTCCTTATCAAATTTTTTTTATATTCAAAACTTGAACTCGAAATTTCTGACTAAAGAAAAAAAATCATATTCATTCCACTGCCACCCACGTCGACAACTCTTAGATCTATCTAGCTATCACTATTTTGGTCCAACTCGAAAAAAGTATGTGCACTAGGCTCTTTTTAAAAATTAAAGACTTCTTGATCATGCATTGCATGGCTCACGTATGTAATAGTTCCCCAGATTCATAGATTCCTACGGGCAATTCTTTTTTTTTTTTTTATCAATTAGGATATATAGTATAGTGTAAGAAATTTTTTTATTAATAAAATTTAATTTTCCATGACAAATTAATTACGTACCAATTCTATCAGAATATCAATTAATATATTTATCAAGAGATTTAACTATAGTTATCTAATAAGTGAACTTTGATATTCAAATATTTTTTACACTACATAGAATTTTTTTTTATATTGATAATATTATGAAACTCTATTGATGATATTTTCCTAATTGGTATAGCCAATTATTACTTATTAGTTGATTATTTTCCATTCTGTTGGGCAGTCAAAGAGTTCCATATGTAGCACAAACTCATTGGTTCAAGAGTCTACATCATTATGCTTTTTGAATGAAAAAAAAATTAAAAATTAAAGTGAATTGCATTAAGAATTATTTTTCAGTTTTTAAATATATAAACGGTAACCAAAAATTAAATAAAATAAAATAAATAAAAAGTTTGTAAAGAAGATCCATCTAATGGTACGTTAACTTTGACCAAAAAAAAGTGTATATGATGATTTTATTTTTAACATCTACCAATAATTCAAACCTTTTTTGGTATATTATCTTATCGATTTATTATTATATAATTAATATAAATAAACAATAGTTATAATTTAAAACATTACTCAATGATTAGTGGAGGACAATAATCAATAAATAAAAATGCTAACTTTATTAATATAATTGCTTATATAAATTTTGTCTTCTTACTACTTTATAATAAGGCCTTTTTCTTTTGTACCAAAAAAAAAAAACAACTTTTAATTTAGTGTTTATTTAAATAAAAATTATATAGTTTCTTGAGAAAAGGAGTATTGATTTATAGCTGTAATTAGAGTGTGTGTGTCTTATATGGAACTAATTAATTAATTAGTTGATTATTCATGTGAGGTTATAAAGCCATCAATAATTTAGATTAAACATCTACAAGCTACATAATTTTTATGATGATTTTCCTACTTTGTTGACCAAGGTATTAAAAGGGATAAAAAGAATAGGACATGAACTTTGCAATATAATTGTACTACTCCACAAAGCTAGGTTAATTAATTAACAATTACTATAGTAGGAGGTTTTAAAAATAATTAAAAGAATGTACGTAATTAAGGTAATTCCGTACAATAATAAGTAAACAATAGGATCTTTTTAAGTAAAGCATATCTAGGGGTGTGTCAAAATTAGCTCGTAAAAAATATGATCTGAAGGACAAATTAATGATCCGTTCGTTAGTTTATTAACCTAACCAATTTTTGGTTAGGAAATTATTCCCAATAACATTGAAAATGCTGGTATTCGTATTGGAGCTCCATTAATTGAGATCAAGTATTGCAGAGCCTATTATAGTGGCAATGCTCCTAATAGAATTTTCTCTATATCCAAGACTCAACCCGAAATTTTTAATTAAAGACGAAGAAATGTCAATTACAATCCCATCACAACTTGATTTTTTTTTTTTTTGGTTTTTTGCAAACCATATATAGTCACCTATATATGTCTCCAACTTGAATTAGAGTATAAATTATAATGGCACACACCCATTGACTCCACAGCCATAAGAGAGAAAAGAACATAAAGAATTATTGAAAAAGGGAGAAGAAAATAAAAGTAGGATAAGTAGAAGTGTTCCTACCTCTTGTAACTTATAAGTTGCCCTAAATATACAAACATTGACAACCCAAAAAGCCACTCTCTTATCTCTTCACTATACAAATTCACTCCCAACTTTAATTATATATGTAGCCAAATTCTTTATAAAAAAGATAATTACTAAATATTATCATCGGATAAATAAAATCTCTTTGCTTTTAAAATCAAAAGTTACTATTAGAAAAAAAAAAACACGAAATTTTGATGGATTAATATTCCATCGATTGACTTGTCGGAAACGTTTTTGATGAACTTCTCAATCGAAAATCTCATATTTCTAACGGCATTTTGATGGAAACGTTCATTGAAAATTCACGTTTTTTAATAGTGGATCGTGAATTCGAGCCCTGTAATTATTAAAAGTACTTATATTAAACATTTTCTCCTTAAATAAATTCTAGACGATATAAATTTTAAATTAAATAATTTATAAATATCGAATATCAGATGAAATGATTAAACTAAAAAAATAAAAATTCATGGTCACATCTTATCTCATCTTGTATAATAATTAAGAAACCTAGTTAATTTTGCAGGGTATATATACTGCTCTAGTTTCATTTTATTTTGTGGCCTAGATTTTTGTTAGGCCATGACATCCTAAAAATAGGAATTTTTTGGCTACACATTGGGTGTTCCACTTTTCCTAGCTCTCTCTTCCTGGCTTTGCTTTATTTATTAGTGGACATTAACAAGTTGAATTTTTTTTAGGTTGCTAATTTAGCTATTTTTATTCCTAAGTTTTTATACGGATTGTTTCCATTTTGAGGTGATTTTTAATTTTTATTTCATAAATTAGTGACTTTTAGAATTTTTGACTTTGTTTTTTATATAATAAAAATTTATTGTTCAAAGTATTTTTAATTATAACTTAATTTCGCAATCGGGCATAAGTTGGATAGTATCATTTAGAAAACTTTTGCTTTGTTCAAAAAAAATTTAGAAAATTTAGCCTCTATCAGTATAAGTTCGTGTAAGAATAAGTCATGCCTTGTAAAACATAACTTTGCGCCTTGTTAAATTTTACGTATATCAATAATATATTCAGCCACATTTTTATTACTTAAAATGGCGAAGGAGAAAAAAAAGTGCAAGTAAGAAGAAATGTTGGAATTTCTAAATGGAGAAGATGAAAAGAAATGTGAAGAGATAAGTTGGAAATTGTGACACTTTGGTTTTCAAGAAATTAATACGATTTCTTCTTCTTCTTTTTTATTTTATATTTTTTTAATAAAAAATTGATGTCCAATATTTATACTAATATTCATTTAAATTCAAATTACATGATGATTTTATATTTAAAATTTAAATCGAAACATTTAATTAAAAATAAAAAAATACTTATTACTTTAACATAAATATCTACCTCGTATTCTAGAAATTCATTTATGGTATATATCAAAATTGTCTAATCCCACTAGCTATATATTGGAATATTCATTTGGTATATATCACAGATGTGATAAGTTCCTGTCTGTTGGTGTGTGTGTGTATATATATGTATACCGACTTTATTTGGCATAATATATGTATTTGGCTCCTTCCATTTTTTAGGAGAAAATTTTACTTAAGCCAATATTTATTTATTATCGTCAAATAATAAATGATTGTGCGAAATTGACAATATATATCAATTCAGACCAAGTAAATATGCATATATAAATTATACATATTAATTACCTGCAATCATTTAAAATATTAATATATACGATATGTTATGATCAACATGTTCTAATAATTAACTTAGAATCTAAAACTTTAAGTGTTTTGAAGATTAAACAAATTAGCTAGAAATGCTTTTCTAACTACAATTCCACTTGCATGTAAGATAGAGATTCTTCTATATATCCAATTTATTTTATATTTCTTTTAACTTTTGCAATTAATCCAAAAATATAGTAATGTTGCCAAAAAGATAATATGCTGTACCTTTTGTACCAACATGTGTAACATTTGAGACTTAAGGGAGCATATAGAGAATATCTCTCCCGCTGTTCAATACTTGCTTGAAGTTCTGGCTAATTTGAATTTGTATAGGAAAATCTCATTTGAAAAGTAAAGATCTCCTAATATCTACCAAAGACGATTTTCTACTCAAAATTCAAATTCAAGACTTTTAATTAAAAATAAAAAAATATTTATCACTCCACAACAATTTTTTATGATAAGCCTTTGATTCCATGCTCTCCACATAAGAAATGCAAATGCCCCAAACTTAATATACTAATATATATCTTTTCTAAAAATTCTAATCTAATCACCAAAGAATCGAATGATCGAACCAACTCTTTAAAAAATTAATTTCCTGCACCACAAAAAGAGAGGTACTACATAGATGGACTAAAATTAATATTTCAAGAAAGATTTTAGGACTTGTTACTCAAAATATATTATAAAATAATCTCAATTTTAATAAATGTTGGACGATAATTTAATTAGTTTGCCGGTCTCTATATTGTCACAACTCTTAAAAACATAGATGACACAATTTATTTTATTTTATTTTATTTTAAAAAAAAAAAAAGAAAAAAAAGAGACGACCATTTGCATAAATTAGGAAAAAGCAAATGTTTTCTTGATTAATATAAGCTCACATCATCACCACTAATTAGTTGTTTACATTAACTTTAATTAATTATATTACCACTCCGATCCGGTATATGTTTATTTACTGTTCCGGCGAATCACCGGCGACGAGATGCCGCATATTGGTGTGACGATGACTGACGGGTCCCACCTTTAAGATGGACCCCACCACCTACCCATTTTGAGTGTGGCATCATCATATCCCACTTGTAAACTCATCTTTCTTTCGGTAGCTGTAGAATCATTTAATTCCATGCAATAACAAAGATAATTGTGATAATATTTTATGATTCATAACAGAGTCAGAAATTTTAATATATCTGTAAATGTCTCATTTTGAAATTTAATCTTGTAATTTTATATTTATATTAAGGCGATTAAAAATTTTATATATATAAAGAAAAAGAAAAGTTACGGCTACTGGTAACACTATAATATCTTAACAAATGATTGAAATTCACAAATAATTATTTTACAATTCGATAAATGAAAAATAAGAATTAACCTTCTAGCCTAGGTTAAAATTTCAAGATATATACTATCACAAAAGTTTCACTTATGAAAATTAAAATCTCTCAACAATAACCATTTTTTCAGAAACAAAGATCAACAAATGGCTAATTGGTGTTAATTAATTGTTTCTACAAGCTTTACTCATCCTAGTGGGCCAAAATCGGTGCGTATTTGAATTAGTTACGTTAATGAGCATATACCAGATGATTAAACCGAAAAATATAAAATATAATGGCAATTAAATAAGCAAAGTAGAATATCCGATGTAGATTCAAATGGAGATAGTACACATTACACTCACTTTGTGAGAGTGAACACCACACGCTTAATCACTTGCTTTTAATTGATTGCAAAGTGTATTCCACTATCTTAGATATAAAACAATTATAATAATAAAGAGAAAAAAAAAAAGCATTACATGTATGGGAATAATTAATTTGCTTTGTCTATAAATATGTTGCATTGTCTCATTTCTTCTCCTTGGGAAAAACACAAAAATTTCCTCCCTTTTCAATTTAATTTCATCAACTCTTTATATATACTCAGCTGAAGAAATAATTATTATTTTTTAAATATGGAGGGGGAATGTAGTTGCAGTTTTTACCAAAGGGCAAAGCCTTATATAGCAATGATTTCATTGCAATTTGGGTATGCTGGAATGAATATTATTACCAAAGTTTCACTCAATAGGGGCATGAGTCACTATGTTCTTGTTGTCTATAGAAATGCTTTTGCTGCTGCACTTATTGCTCCCTTTGCTCTCATTCTTGAAAGGTAAATCTCATTCTTAGACTTATCGCGTATTATGCTGTCAGTATATATAAGTCTTGTTGTTGTTGTTGACAGAAAAATTAGGCCAAAGATGACACTCATGATGTTCTTGCAAATATTTGTTTTGGGTCTTCTGGGGTGAGTCTCTCTCTCTCAACTTTGGTTTTTCCTTTTTTTTTTTTTTTTTATTTTTAACATTTTGCATAAATTAGAAAGTATTTAATTATTTAAATTTAAACAGGCCAGTGATTGATCAAAATTTTTACTATGCTGGGCTGAAATTAACATCCCCAACATTTTCATGTGCCATGAGCAACATGCTTCCTGCTATGACATTTATCATAGCAGTCCTCTGCAGGTATTTTTATAATCGTAATGTTCGAATCAATTTTTTTTTTTTTCCAATTTTTGTTAAGTGTATTGGACAAATTATGAATTTTTAATTTTTATTTCTAAGGATGGAGAAAGTGGACATAAAGAAAATTGGATGTCAAGCAAAGGTGTTGGGAACTATAGTAACTGTGATTGGTGCCTTGTTGATGACATTGTACAAAGGCCATGTTGTTAATTTGATTTGGTCATCAAATCACATAAATACTTATGATAAAGACTGGTTAAAAGGTTCAATTCTACTCATATTTGCCACACTTGCTTGGGCTTCTTTCTTCTTTCTTCAGGTATGTCAAACACTAAAATTACTTAGTTTTTATCTCTTTTTTCAAGAATTTCCAAGAAATGGTGGTTAATTAAGTGTAGTAAATATTTTTAATTCTTTTTGTTATACAGGCAATTACAATGAGGAAATATAGAGCTCCATTATCTTTAATTGCACTTGTTTGCTTCATGGGAACTTTGCAATCAACTGCTGTGACATTTGTTATGGAGCACAAAACTTCTGTTTGGAATATTGGTTTTGACATGAACCTTCTTGCTGCTGCCTATGCTGTAAGTTCCTTTCCTTTTCTTTCTTTCTTTCTTCCTTCCTCGTGCCATAGGCGGAGTCAGAACTTTCACACACGAAAAAGTAGAAAAAAAATTCAACACATCTGCTGTATATAAATTATACATAGAAAATAACTTTGACTTTGTATATATAGTACAGTTTTCTAGCAAAAGGGAGTTCAGATAAACCCCTTGTGCTCCCTATTCTCTGCGTCGGCATAGGCGGATTCAATTTATATTCAACAATTTCAACTGAATTCAGTATTTTTCGACACGAAGCGCACACATATATATGATGAATAATCAAGATTTTGGAATGTGTGCTTTTCTCCGATTCTACTAAGGCGGAATATTTTATCCATTGAACTGATAAATAACCTAAAAATTTTCAGGGAATTGTATCATCAAGCATAGCATACTATGTACATGGTCAAGTAATGGAGAAAAAAGGATCTGTTTTTGTGTCAGCTTTTAGTCCACTGATGATGATCATTGTTGCCATTATGGGCTCTTTCATTCTTGCTGAAAATATCTATATTGGAGGGTAATTCCACTATCTCTCACCCCTCCCCAAACATTTTATATTTTTTGTGTTATATTTAGTTTGATTTTTCGTACAGGCATTCAATTAATTTTTTATTATTTTAAAAAATTATTATTTCTCCATTTAAATTTTACTGAAAAATATCATGTGGCTGCCTATACTCATCAATTATTAGTGGGAAAAGAAAAAATAATAATGTTTTTCCATAAAAAAATTATGAAGTTTTCCACTATTTCAGTGAGAATCTGTTTCCCACGTATTTTTTCAGTGAATAAGTCGATAAGAAAATGATGTTCACAATATAAATTGTTCATTAATTTGTAATTGAAAAAATTTCTAATTTTAATAGTGGAACTGTTTTTTTTTTTTTCTCTCTCTGGATATATATAGACTAACTTTTTTTTTTTTGGGACAGAATTATTGGTGCAATGGTGATAGTGGCAGGGCTATACTCTGTATTATGGGGAAAATACAAAGAAAAGGAAATTGAGGAGTCACTAATTGTTGAACCAGTGAAGGGAGTAATTACAGGAAATAATCAAATTATGATTATAGTAATTAATGATGAGAAAAAAATATCAGCAGCTCCAGCATTCAGTTTCCCTATGTTGGCTAGGGAAAGCATCAAAGGCTTAGTTTAAATCAAATTACATGAAAAAAAAATTATATATATATATAGGGAGAGCAATTTTGATATGTTACAAATATGTTTAGAGCAATTTACTCTTTTTAATTAACCTTGAGAATTTTGTATAAATAACAAATGTTCATCTAATTTCTCCTTCTAATTAGTCCTCAATACTACTTCATCACTCTTTATATATATATATATATATAAAAAAAATTAAAATTTAAGATAAAAGATACTTGAAAATTCTGATATTGATATCCTCTGTTCTAAAATAAATGTCTTTTTATTTTTTCAAAAAATAATTTAATTAATTTTTGAAATTAAATTAAATAGATCGACTCAATTATTGTATATTTCCCACTATTGTTTTCTTTCTGCCAAACATGCTTTTGAAAATGGAAAAAAATAAATATATACTTATATATATTATGAATAGAAAGAAGAACACGTACATACATACTTTGTGGATCTATATAAAGTAAACTTGCGATTTATGTTTAGATTAATTACGATTAGGCGAGTTTTAGGATAACATAGAACTTAATAATGGATCTTAATCTACTGGGCTTGATTAGAAAAGATATGTGTTTCGTTTCTTTTTTTCTTTTTTTTGATTTACTATCTTGTGGAGTAAAGATTGTTTCTAAAAGATCTAGCTCGATTCATATAACGCATATCAAAGTAGTTTGAAAAAGAAAATAAAAATAAAAAAGACATAACAAATAACGGAAAAATTATTATATAATATTTAATAACAGCAGATTACAATAACAATAAAATAACATGATAATTGAAACATAAAAAATAACAGATCTTAATAAAAATTAAAAGACGAGAAACTACAAGAATAATAACATATGCCACTTTGAATGTTCATCAGCTAATTATTCCTTTAGTTTTAATAGGATCAATATAACGTCCTACATTAATAATGAAAAAATGAAATAAAATAAAATAAAAAGGAAAAACTTAAAGTGGAGAGATGAGGTCTTCAAAAAGAAACAAAGAGATAGAAAGAGACGTGCCTTATTTAGGGATAAAAAGAGGAGGAAAATGATAGTTTCATTTGTCCTCGGAAACATTATACGCAAAACTAATTAAATTTTAATTATATAAAATTTTAAATATTATCTATTTGAATTTATTTCAAAGTAAAATATTTATAAATTCTTACGCATTACAAATATAACTTAAATGTGATCTCAAAAAGGAACAATTTTTTCACTTTGGAGTGGAACAATTTAATATATTATGACGATTCTATTATAAAATTTTAAACACGAATAACTCTGATAAAAAGCGAGGGGAAAAATCTTTATCAATGACAACACACTCGGTATTTCTTTCGGTTCATCCAATGGTACTGAAAGAAACTTGTTTGACCAATTTTATTTATATTTATTTATCAAGTGGCAAGAAAACATTACAAAGGATTCAAGGAGTTTCATTGGTGTATATATATATAGTTGTTAAAATAAGATTTTCGATAACTATTTTAAAAAATTATATTTAAATTTCATTGTAACAGTCATTTGTTATAAGAACATTTCACTATAATAGTCTGATTTTCTTTAAAATCGATTTTTCATGTTGTATTTTATATCTCTATAATAATAGTCTACTTATAACAGCAGTGACGCGCAGTATATCTGTGCATTTTTTGTAAAATTACTCTTTTGTAACAGTCATTGCATAATATTTTATAATATTATGTAAAAATAAAATACTTATGGTAATTATTATTAATATCACGCACATAGTAAATTTCAAGTACGAATATCTGAAAGAAAAAATATATTAAAATAGTATGACCAGTTATGATCATAAATTCACGAGGAAAGACTACTGATTTTAAAAGTATATTTCTTATTCCTGAGACACAAAATCATTAAACTAAGTCGGCATTTGGACATGCGATTTCATGTCGCGATTTGAAATTATGAGATGAAATAAGCACTTTGGACATACAATTTCATCTCATAATTTTAAATCATGAGATGAAAATCCCAAATTCTTCAAAAAGCTTGATTTGGGATTTCAAATCATGAGATGAAAATTTTCAAATGCAAAATTTAACCCACAAGTTTATATTTTATAAAAGTAAAAAGTCCACCATTTTATATATACCAACCATTTATTTAGTAAATGTAAACAACATTTGTCAACTATTATATTGGAGATAATAGTTTGCCAACCATTATTATGTGGGAAGGTTATAGTAAAAAGTATAGTACACCACAATTCATGTTTAATTTTATTTTTTATTAAACTAAAGTTCGATTCTTAAGTTGTATTTTTTTTAGAATGATTTTATGATAGTGTATTATATTTTATTATGAACTTTTACTTATTTGGTAAGATTGCATAAGAATTTGGGCAATTTGAATAGTTTTTACAACTTATGGGGTTCTTATATTCATGAGAAAAAAATACAACTTAAAAATCTCAAATTGCATGTCCAAACAAAACTTCAAACTTCATATCATATGATTTCAAATCATGATTTCATTGCACATGACCAAACTAGCACTAAATATATATCTCATGTATAATAATACCTCACTATAACAGTCATAAGATTTTCAGACAAATATTATCACTATAATAAAATTTAGCTGTAATTAGAAATGTAATTTAACTAATACATCCCTTATAAATTATTCTTTATCTATTTATTTGTATCTTAATTCTAGAATAACTAATGTTAAGCGTAACATTAAAAAATAATAACTAATTCTCTCTTAATTTTTTACTTTAATAAATATTTTTTTTAAAAAAATACGTAATAGAAAAATATAGAAAGTGGCGTAAGAAAACGTTACCGCGTACTCTTGGAGAAAAAAAGAAAATGGAAAGAGAAAAAATAAAGGAAAAAGATATATTACATAAATGAGGTTTTCAAAAAGAAATAAAAAAGAGATAGAAAGAGACATGGTTTAGGATTAAAAGAGGAAGAAAATGATAGTAGTTTTGTTTGTTTTCCTTCGATAGTTATTATATATATATATATCGATTATGAATTAAAAATTATTGATGCTATTAATAAATATTTTTTTTGTTCACTTTTATTTGTTTACTATATTAAAAATATTTTTTTTTTTGTTCAGTTTAGAAAAATAAGAGATAATTTATAATTTAGTTCCTAACCTACTCTTATTATTAATTATAGTCATCTCCCAATATATTTTTCAAAGCATTAAATTTATTTTATTCAAAGGGTGATATAGTAAAATTGTCATTTTATTTATTGTTTTTTAAGAAATATACTGAATTAATATAAAATAAGTAAAGATAGACAGAGAAAGTAATAACTAAGATCTTAGTTGCATCATTTTCTCCTAAAAATTAAAAATCATATATCCAAATGTGGTAATAATAGTAGTTTCATAACCATATATTCTGATTTATTTTTAAGAAATCAGTTTGTTAATGCTTGTATGATTTATCTAATTTAGATAAATTAGGTGTACGGAGAAAATCGACAAATTTATAACATCTAACGTTAGCAATATCACTAAAATCAATGTGACACAATTGAATTGGTGTCTGGTGAGACTGCATGCCTTTTTGACTGAAAAATAAAATAAAATAAATAAAGGTCTTTAAAAAGTAGCAATGTACTTTGTTGTGAAAGAAATAACCACTACCATGTCTTCCTTATCCCCGCAGTTAAACAAATTATTTGGATTATTGTATTATATTATTATTAATGTATATATTCTAGCTGTACTGTTTTTTAGTTAGTTGTCATGTTTTCTTCACTATCAACTTTTCTTTCTATTACTATTTTGATTTACTTTACTTGAGTTAGCTGAGGGCTCTTTTGATAATAACTTCTCTAAATCTTCAAGAGGTAAGAATAAGATCTACGTACTATATTGTTTCCTTTTCAAACCTCATTTCATGAGATTTCACTGATTTTATTATTATTATCTTAAATTTTTACTATTATCTATATTTGAGGGTGATATAATTCAAGTACATCAAATTTCACATATTTTCATCTATAAATTGACAAAAGTCAGAATCCTTCGACAACTGACGGAACAAAAGTGCACCCAAAAAAAAAAAAAACTACCAAAACGTCTTGGTGTTGAATTAAAAATGTATATATAAATAATTATTTTTTAAAAAAATGTCTTTTTTCAGCAAAATCACTATTTTGGTCCAACTATATAAAAAAAAAAGTATATTAATTATTAATAAGTTGAATCTTCTTAAAAAGACATATTATAATTTATCATGCAATAGCGCACGTATGTACTAAAAAAAGAAGGATTTCCCATCTTCTCAAGATTCCTATGAGACATCTAATTTTTAAAACATAATCAACAAAATCTTTAACTTTTTAGATTTAAAAAAAGAAATTGAAAAAAATAATAATATGATCTTTGTTACAACTTACAATATAGGCCAGGCAATTGATGTACCCTTTTTTTTCCTTCCATTCTCTTGGGCAATTAATGATGATAAAAAAAATACATTACTTCAAAAGTGGACATCATTATGTTTTTGGAATTTTTTTCTTTTTTTTTCAAAAAAAAAAAAGTGAAGTCCTTTGAGGAAAAAAAAAATTAGTTTCTTAAGTACATGGTTATTGAATATTTTTTTTTAAAAAAAATTAATCAAAAAGTTTAAGAAGAAAAAGTAGAAAAGAGACATTGAACTAAATGTCCATCTATTGGTTTGTCTAAAAAAAAGGTTTCTAATGAATAATCTATCAATATTTCAACCTTTCGGTACCTAAGAAAAAAACATTTTACAAAAGCAAAAGAAAAGGGATCTTAATATTTTTAGGCCATCGATTAAAATAAATTTCTTTTACCTAGCGTAATAGGACGTAGTAATCGTCGATAATAGATTCAAAATATAATACATGTATATATTAGTTATACTGTAATTATATTATTGAGTTGTTCTCCATCTAGGTACACAAAAGAAAGAAAAAAAAGATTCCATCGTGAGGGAGAATTAATAAAAGTTCTTTTGAGAAAAATTTCAAGAGAAGGATCTGGTGAGATGAGCCATTTATATATTATTATGATAAATGTCTAGGTGAAAGTGTTGTGATGTACACGATTGGTGCATTCTAACATATCGGTAAGCTTGAATGTAATTCCTATATTACCTGATCAATTCCATCAGACACTTGTCATATTTATTTTCATTGTTCAAATCTTCGGTAATATGAAAAAAAATTAAAAGATCTAGATATACCCTTCCTCGATCTATCCAAAGTTTTTTATACCTGAGTACATCAACAAAAAACTTCATAATGTACTATGTATTTACCTATTAATCACATCACCGATATATGACATTACAAAAATAATAACATACTTAATGTGATTTTATATGAGTTATCTAAAAAGTATGAGGTGATAGCAAATTTTATTTTTACCTAGAGAGACTATTTCTGATAGTCTTGCGACTAAAAAAAAAAACTATTTTCAAAATACTTTAAAATACAAAAGTAAAATACTATAGTGAAAATATTATAAAAAAAGAAAAATACTAACAATCAAACTAATAAAATTAACCAATAATAATCATATATTAAAGGAGAAAAACACAAATATATAATATTATTATAATAAATTCATGGTTACGTTACGATAATATTATCAAAAATAAATCGAAACCTCTCATAACAAATGACAATCTATTTCCTTCACTCAATATAGCAGTCATTCATGTTTTTTAACACAGTACCAATTTCACCTGAGGAAAAGACAACACTCAAGAAATAAATTTTTTTTAAAAATTACAAGTGGGAACCTTTTGGTAACCATATTATATAGCCAGCATGCATGTTGCCTAGTTGATGAAGGCTAAAAGTTACATAGTGGAATTTATGTACCCTATAGCAATATGAAATATTAAAAGGAGTTTTACTTCTTTACACTTATATATATTATATTATAAAAGATGGAGGAAAAAAAAAAGTAGGATTAATATGTGTTCCTACCTCTTGGAAATTGCCTTGAAAAATACAAACATTGACAACACAAAGGGTCACCTTTTATCTTTCCACTCCTCCCTACAAACAAAATCTAAATTCAAATTATACCCAAATTAGAAAACATTATGACAAAAGTGAATTAAAAAAGAAAAGGAGATCTCCACAAAAAATAAAAGAAAAGAAAAACATGATTTTTTTTCTTCTTACTTGATGTTCAGTATCTATGTTAGAGTATGATTAAATTTGAATTTGCGCTTGAAAGTCCTACAAGGGCAAAAAGCTACTGACGAAAATAATTTCATATCAAAATTTAAATTTAAAACCTCTAGTAAAAAAATATATATATATTACCGCTTCCTCAAAAATATTATTGTTAGAAATTCACACATTGTCAATTGTCACATATTTGATTTCATCATCTAAGAAACCTAGTCAAAAGATGAAACTTTTGCACTCAATATTTCAAAATGCATGTAACTATGTCGCCCCCCCCCCCCCCCCCCCCCCCCGCCTTTTTTTTTTTTTCCTTTTTTACACTATAATTCCTTAAGCAATTTAGTTTGATTATAAGGCCGAGAAGAAAAATAACCCCACCAAAATTTTTTTGAAAAAAAAAATGTGTGCCCATATATTATAAGGTCATGTACCCTTAAAAAATAGTGTTAGTTTAGGGTTGCAATATTTGTTTTAGACTAATTTGATGTTGATATATACATATATATAATATATATGTTGGGAAGATTTTGGGATGATTAGATATCCATATTTTTTGGTCCTTTTGTTCTCCACTTTCAACCTTTGCCTCCCTTTTAATTAATTTGGATTCTTTCTCTAATTAATGGATATTATTACAAGTTGAGTTTTTGAGGTTCCACATGAGGGTATTTTTATTAGTCTAATATATTAATGGCATAAATAATATTTTAAATATTGAAGTTCAAAATATATTTACAAATAGTACTTTGATCATTAATATTTATAAAAATTGAAATTCTGCATTTGAGACACTGATAAAGTACATCTTCCAAAAAATTCTGTGAGGAGTATTGTTCGGTAATTTTTAGGTTATAGTACGTTCGATAGTTTATTCTTCGTCTGCTTTCGTCGTTCTTAGAATCGACTGATGCTTTATTTGTATAAATATTCATGAATTAGGTCCAAAGCTCAGTTCTCTACATCATCTTGATTCATGAATTATCTGATATTGATTTCAATCTTGTATTGTCTACGCTCCAGATATCTAATATTTGATATGCAAGCTAGGGAGCAGGGAGCATGCGGGGAGCCCCCCCCCCCCCCTCCCGGGCAAAGGATGCCTCGGTGCACACTCTTTATTAATAAAATTATATGATGTACGTAAGTCAAACGTTAATTATTATAAGTAAATATTTAATTTTACACATTTTAACGTAATTGAAAAAACGTTGACATATCATTCGCTAAATTCCTGATTTCAAAGCTAACAGAATGAGTTAAATATCCCACATGATCAGTGGGTGATGAATTATATTACCTTCCTATATGATCTTTAACATTCATCATCAAATAAGGTTTAGGACCAATAATTATATGTTTCGTCACACTTTCCTTTATTAATTAACCAAAATAGTTCAAGATATTCATGTACTCCATATTAAACAAAGGCTATTATTAGGAAAAATACTGTTTAAGAAGAATCTGCAATGCATAATTAATTAGTATAAATTGTTCTTAAAGTATCGTCGTCACCGTGTTAAGTGTCTTTTTTTTCCGGTTTAACCATCAAGTTTCCGAAGTTCATTGACCCAATTAATATAGATTCGTGTATGATAGCCTCATTATTAAAGGGAAAATAAAAGTGTTCATGATAAATTTAGAGTAAAATTTTTTTCATTTTAATTCAAATCCGAGATTTTTGGTTAAGCACGTTTTTTTTATGTATGAATCTCCAAAACTACGGAGAAGACGGGGCAATGACACTAAGCTAGGTCCACATCATCATGTCATTTCTATACTTGTCTCGTCGAGTCATCGGAATATACTCTTAACATGATGTCATATTCTTCGCTTTGACCAAGTCCGATTTTTCAAAGAAGACCTCACATCATTAAAAATACCAATTGCACCTTTTATGTAGTTTCTTGTATCTATCAATTTGAGATTTTGTTCCACATTCAACGTTAACCACCCCACCTAGGGGTGTCAAATCTCGTCTAAAAATTAATGGCCCGCTCAATCAGCTCAATATCTGTTATACCCCGTAGAATTCACGGCACCTAGACGACCTATTCGCACGTTGGTTAAGGATATTTGAAGGCCATACGTGCTGGAGAAAGGCCCGGGAAAAGATCGGACGAGAAACCTGTCGAACAATCGCGGAAAGAGCCGAGGCAGAGCCCCTCCGCGATGGCAGCGTGTCACGGAGGAGAGGCCTCCGCGTTGGCTCCGTGACACGTTGGCCTTGTCCAGGCCCAAGTATATAAAGGTCACTTCGATTTTAAATCATTTAAACACATATTTATTCCCAGAAAACAGAGGGTGAGCGGCAGAGAGAAGGTAAGAACGAAGGAGATATTATAATTTTCGTCCGATTACGCTGCTAAACGTTGCCCAAATTCAAATTAACTCTAGATACTGAGGTATTTAGCAGCAGAGAGCATTCCTACGGATTCAGTTTCGTAAAATACGGCCGACGAATCGTCGAGCAACCGAGCTAAGGTAAGTGGAATTGCTCTAAATTAGTGTCTATGTGTTCCTAGCTGTGAAGTGAATATTTCTCCCTTCTGGACCGCTGAAAATAGCGAGTTTCCGACCGTCTTTCGATAAGCCTAAGTTTAGGCTATAAACTATATCGAAAGTGACGTTACCTTTTAAAGTAAAGCTGTATTTAATATTAATTGACATATTTATGAATGCAGTTGGGAGAAAATAGCTGAAGTACCGGCCGAGCCTCGTCCGACAGACGAATAGTTCAAGGATAAGGTATGTAAAGCTAGTTCCCTCGGCAAGTTAAGTAATATCAGTATAGTATAGTAATTTACAGACCAGTAGAATGTTCAGAAGTCAAGTGTTACGTTTATTGTGAATGTTGATACGATATTAGAAGCATCAAGTTGTAACTTGCGTGAAACTTACTAGTACGACATAGATTCTAACACAAGTGTTAGAAACTGCTCAGCATGCTCAGTATGTGATGTGATACGAAATGTTAAGATATTATTGTATTCAGTTGAAACCCCGTAAAGCGATGCAATATCTGTAAAGCACCTTAGAAATAGAATGGCAGGCTAAAATAAAGTTTAGAACGCATGTTAGGAATAGTAAATCATGTTAATACAGAAACTCAGTATACAGTATAGGTTGCAGCAGAAATACTATATTTCGTATAGCATTTGCCCCAGTACAGTCTGGCAGGAGACTATATTCATATATACATATTTACCAGTCTCAGCACGTATCGAATACGTACAGACTACTATCATTAGTTCAGCATGTAATATATATGATATTTTACCCCTATTAGTCTCAGCATGTGAGATATGCAGACAGTAATACTAGTTGAGACCGTTGTATTGTTTGGGGTTGGACTACCTAGCATCCATGACCGCCCCAAGGTTAGTAGCTGTATCGACTCGTCCACCAGAGGACAAGGATACGTCGCTCTACGGAGTGGCATGCCGTCCCCCAGGGGACGAAGATGGAATGCCAGTTTTCCCCATATTTTGCCTTGGTCGGCTTTTATACACCCCCGTCGAGCGGATACGCCCGGGTGTTGATTCAGGAGTCCTTCGGACTCAGGTACAGTTATAGTCAGGGGCTCAGCGAGTCCAAGTGCATACCCAGGGGACCGGCGGGATGCTTATAGCTATTACAGGAGATGGGATGACCGGGGTAGGGGTGTAGATTCTGTGCTGGTTGTACCTCCCGGCTTATGGGGGCCGGGTAAGGTTTGTGCGTGCCGTGTTATGTTATTTCATGTTATGCCATGTTACGTTAGATACGAGTAGATCAGCAGTAGAGAGATATGTCTCCAGGTATGACTCCTGTCCCATCCAGTATAATTGAGAGAAGGTATGACTTACATTATCAGACAAGTTAATCTGTTTCTTCCTACTTCAGTTTTATCAGTTACATTGTTGTTTTCAGATTTTGCTTCCAGTTATTGCTTTACATACTCAGTACCAGCGGTACTGACCCCCGGTGGGGCGCTGCATTACTTGCCTGCAGGTACTCGTAGACGAGCAGGCGATACTACGTGATTCCTGTCAGCGATCGAGTATTCAGCTCCTGTCATCCGGAGACTGAATTTTAGAGGTGTATTTCAGTTCCTTTTTGTTGTATAGTACGAGTAGGTCGGGGCCCTGTCCCGATCATTTCTATTGCTATTCCTAGAGGCTTGCAGTCTGTATATATCTCCCTGTGGTCAGATGAGCCGGTCGTGTGAGGCCGTGCAGTTGTATAGTTGTTAGTACTCTTTCTTTCTTTTGTGTTGGCCGTGTGGGGCCATAGTTTGCCAGTAGTGGTGACCTTGCCGGTCACGTAGCTTTCTAGTACTTCATGATTAAGTTATAGATAATTAGACAGCATGGTGGCCTTGTCGGCCCGCATAGGTTTCCCTGAATTGATATGTTTCTGGTCAGCTGTTAGTACAGGTACAGGAGGCTATAGGCCAATGGGCCGGGGGCTGTGTTTACAGCCGTTATATAGCCCTTTGTTTCCAGAAATATGAGTTAGAGTCAGCCAGGCACCAGATGTGCCCAGGCTTAGCAGTCCAGCAGTTCAGGTTCCAGTAGGGCACCAGGTGCCAGTCATACCCCCCCAAGGCGGGGTGTGACAATATCTTATGGGTTAGGCATAAGATAATATCATATTGAGCTAATTTTAGCTCAATCCAACGTAACCATTTTTAAGTGATGTTCAATTTAGCCCAATACTAGCCTAATTTTAGCCCATATTTAACAGCAATTTTAATTTGTATTTACTATTTTGAGATTTACTTTTATTTTTTTATGAGTGAAATTTTGGTCCCAAATTATGATTGGGTCGGGTCTCAAGTCCTGGGTCAGGGCCCTAAAAAGCTTCCAAAAACTTACCTCAAAAGATTGAAAAAAAATGCAAACATACCTTCGGAGGTTGATTTTAATTTTTTTTAATTATTCTTTTAAACAATAATCACCTTTAAAGGTCTGTTTTCTAAGGGCCAAAAAACAGAAAAAATGCAAACTGACCTCTTAAGGTCGATTCTTCAAAAATAATTATTTTTCCCAAAAATAATCGACGTCTGAAGGTCAAATTTTTATTTTTTTTGCAAAAGCCGAGCTCAAGAGGTCGATTTTTAAATATTTTTGCAAAAACCAACCTCTCAAGGTCGCTTTTGAAAAAAAAAAACTCGAGAGATTTATTTTTTTTCATGAAAATATAAATTTAAATAGAATAAAGATCAATCTCTTGAGTTTAGTTTTTGCAAGTGTCGAATTGGGGTTGATTCTCAATTTTCAGATCAGGTTTCGGTTCGGGTCTATAGTATCATGTCCTTAGTTTAAGATTGAGGCTCAAATCTCAAGTCTTAAGTCAGGGTTAGATCGAGGTTAGATCTTAACTATGGGGTTGAGAACAAGAGTTGGAGCTTGGGTCTCGAGTCAAGCTCAAATTCTAGTTAGGGCCAGAGGTAGGAGAGGGGTGGACCTGAATAAAAGGTGGATAGAGTGAAGGTGAACTATTCAAAAAAATTAAGTCAAATTGGGCGGGTCATAACTCAACCCATTTCAACCCTAGTAGCTTTTGGGTTGATTTTAGCCCAACCCATTTATCAATTCGGTCTATTTTAACTTGTTCAATTTCAACACAATCACCCATTTGACACCCTTTAACCCCACCACACTAACCAAACTTAGGATTTTGCTGTTAATTAAATATTTACTAGTGATTGATGCAAGTGGATTAAGTGGTTAATCTTTATTTAAGCAATTACATCATCAAACATTAAGGCAGAAGTATACACGTATATATCATCAAGTTGTGTCCACCTAGAAGACTACATGGTTAAGTTGATAAACAGTTGCTTAAATATAAGATCAATGTTGATGTTGTTTCTTTGTGGATATCCACTAATTAATTGCATCAGCAGTCCTCATGATCCAAAAACATGGGAAATCTGAAATTATTAAAGGCACAAAGTTACTCTCCTTTATACACACATATATAATCGTGGTATTCAAATCAACTTGCGTACACTTTGATTAATTCTACGAAAATACCTGTCATTTTCTACTAGTAATAGGTACCAGATAACTGATACAAAGAGTACTTACAAGTTCAAATCATGAAGTTTGTTTATTATCCTTTTTTTTCCATCTGATATTCGGTATTCACTCTACAATCCTGAATAATTTGAATTCACATCGTATGAAGTCCATTAAAAGAAAAGCGGCCTATACACATATTCGGTATCCGCTTTGTACTAATTTGTACATTTTCTCTTATTTTTTCTTTTTGTTTATCCTTATATATCTTGAAATATTAACCTAGCACGAACTTAACTTTTCAAATTGGCAGAAACTTTTGGATCGGATGGGCTAATTTCGAGCAAATAATGCAGTGCGCAACGGATTCTGACGTGATACATATTCATAATGAAAATAAAGGGAAAACACGAGGATACATACTACAACTTGATAGATATGCTCTTAGCTATGAAAGGATAGTCTTTGATAACATAAAATTTTCATTATTAGTGAAGTTAACAAATCTGAGTCAAAAAATTTTAGTAGATCAATTAGATAATTATCTGAACTTTTATCTTGTTAATAAAAATTCAATTTTTCGACAACCTTATAATTCCCTTCCTTATTTCCCTTCTCCCAATCCCATATTTAAAAAAAAGAAAAGAAAAAGACAAAACTCAGTCAAATATACGCATAGAACAATGGCAAAAACATTATCGAATCTGATTTGTAATTGTCGTTTTGTGAAATTTTCAGTCGTCTGATTATTAATTTCATAAAAAGAAAAATCACTATGATCAGATTTGTTTCCTCTTAGGATGGCCATGTCCATTTAGGTTTGTAATATCTGCTTTTTTTAAAAAAAAAAATTATAATAAAGAATTATACAATTATTTTAGACAAGATGTTAGTGAGGAGTGTTCAAATCATCAATCCCCTTTCTTTGTGTAATTTTGTGATGCACATGATCTTTCTTCAGTCTTGTTTATGGCTATGGGCGTTCCACGCCGACGTATTCAATTAATATATTAATTCATATTTTTATTTTAAGTAAAAGATAAATGAAATCGAGTTATATGTATAAATATGTGACTAATCGATCTAAACTTTTTTGGAATTTCAGAAGTATAAATTTATTATTAAAGGGTTTGATACAATAGTAAAGGTTTGTTCATTAAACGCTTATTACTTATTAGAGGTCTCGGATCAAGTCCCGAGAATAAAATTTTACTTCCTTGATAGCCGATCAACAAATAATAACGGAGCCAGAAATTTTATTAAGAGATATCAAAATATAAAAAATAAATAAACACATGTAAAAAGAGGAAGAGAAATTTATATAAAACTAAAATTTTAATCTAGTTAAATAATGTAATTTTTTGGTGAAGAAATATCAATTGACATTTAACGACGCTTAGCATAAAGTAGTGTTGTCACTATTAGCAGAAATTGTTGGAGCGCCAAAGGTGCCAGCATATATAGTAAATTTATTTTTTACTGTACAAATTCAAATTAATTGAATTAGTGAATTAAAAGACCACAGACGTGAATTAAAAAATAAGTTCAAAATACATAAACTGATCATAGAAAAGGTGGATTCAATAAATTAAATGGATAAATAATTAAAACAAGAATATAAATTAGAAACTTAAAGAGAATCTCAAATTTCTAATTTCTATGATTGGAGAAAATTAGAAAGTTTTGATGGTGTTTGATTCTAAAGGAATAAAAGTAATCTAAAGGAATCTCAATATACGTTGAAATTCTAATCCCACTAACTATTGCTATATTCCTAAATAGTTATATAATATATATATCTTCTTAAATTATTTATTGTCATTTTGAAAAATAAAGATCGGAATTTCAGTAATAATTATTTTTAAAGATTATGGAAATTTTAATTATAGAGAGATAACACATAAACAGAGAGTAAATATGTAATGAAGAGGGATTATATCTTAGGATATAAATCAAGATAAATTAACTTTTTAAACCTCTTAATTCGTGTTTTTAAAAGAACGCGCAAAATAGAATTGCAATAGATAATTTGAGACAAAATATTCATTTAATATCGCAAGTGTAATCAGTTTCTGTCAATTGAATTCTCAGAAATCCCCCGCCACTAGCTTATACGAGTTTCTTTTTTTCAAAAAAATACTTCAAAAATAGTTATTTATGTTTGACTAATTAATTTTAAAAAACATTTTTATTAATATTAGCGTAATACTTTATGCTTGACTAATATTTTAAAAGTGCTTCATTTTGTCTTTTATTTATTATTTGATCTCCTAGCTTATCTTTTTTATAAAAATTCTACCTCAAATTCTATTTTTTTTTTAATTACAAATTTATCCTTCTAATTATTCGTATATGATACTACGAAAAACGATTTAATTTATTCAACCCCGAAAGGCTGCAATTTTGAAATGACGACAGCCTCTTGGGTCCCAAATTAAAGGTCGATCCCCTCCCCCCTCCCCCTCCTTTTGAGTGTATCATCAGCATAACACTAAAAAGGAAGTTGTAACAATAACCATAACAACATCAATAATACTCCTAATGTATACTAGAATAAATATAGCAATGAGTAATTCATTTTTTAATATGTTTTCCCGCTTTTCATCCGTCTTGTATTTTTTTTATAATTAAAGGCGGACTCAAAAATTGAAATTGTCAATTATTATTATCTTTAATATAGACATGTTAATTTTTCTTAGACATATCAATTACTTAGTATGAAATTTGATGTGGAACTATTTGAAGACTAAAGAAAAAAGCAACCAAAAAATAAAATTGAGTTGTAATTACTACAATGTCAAAAAAAAAAAATTGCAGAAATACTAAAGAGAGAATCGAACCTAGGTGAGCTCACGAAGTGTAGGTCTGTCTCTGTTCGTAACTTGTATTTTCCTCAGAGGGGATAATGAATGAAAGCGAGATTGGTTAACGTATAGAAACTACAAAACTTTTGTAAAGATATTTTCTTGAGCCTTTTTTCCTCCTCCTTTACTTTTGAGGATATATATATATATATATCGAGATATTAATCAATAGGATACAAATATTTTTTTTCCATCATTTATATGATTTTAACCTATTGGAACATGTTACTTACCAATTATTCATCTGATCAATTACTAGAATTGACCTTATAGTGTAACTAGTTCTTGCACCATCAATATATATAACTTAATTCCTGCTTCCAATTACTAAATTATAATGGATAGGAGTATATATATAACATATAAAAAATAAAAGAAATCAGAATATTCAAATTAGATTCAACTTTAGTGCAAATTACACTCACGAGTGAGTATCAGATTCTCACACGCTTGAAACTCTTATGTAATAATAACTTTCAACTTTTATATAAATTTTTATTAAACAGAGACCCCTTAATTAATTAGTCTTTGGCCCTTTGTCTATAAATATGTGCTCATGTCTCATTTCATTTAATTCTCCTCTTCATTGTGTTTTCCTTTCTTCTCTTAAACACTTCAAAAAAAATAGAGGAAAAATTAATGGAGGGAAAAAGAGAATGTGATTGCAGTTTTTACCAAAGGGCAAAGCCTTATATAGCAATGATTTCATTGCAATTTGGGTATGCTGGAATGAATATTATTACCAAAGTTTCACTCAATAGGGGCATGAGTCACTATGTTCTTGTTGTCTATAGAAATGCTTTTGCTGCTGCACTTATTGCTCCCTTTGCTCTCATTCTTGAAAGGTAAATCTCATTCTTAGACTTATCGCGTATTATGCTGTCAGTATATATATAAGTCTTGTTGTTGTTGACAGAAAAATTAGGCCAAAGATGACACTCATGATGTTCTTGCAAATATTTGTATTGGGTCTTCTGGGGTGAGTTCTTTTTCCCTTTTATATATATATATATAATATATATATATATATATATATATATATATATATATATATATCTTTTAATTTTATGATACCAATTGTGTTCTTACTTCTTACATCATTTTTTACTTTAAACAGGCCAGTGATTGATCAAAATTTTTACTATGCTGGGCTGAGATTAACATCCCCAACATTTTCATGTGCCATGAGCAACATGCTTCCTGCTATGACATTTGTCATAGCAGTCCTCTGCAGGTACTTATATATTGTTCAACATTTTTTTATTTTTTTAAACCACGATGATGTTCGGATCAATTTGAAATAAGTCATGAATGATATTTTTTTTTTATTAGGTTTGAGAAATTGGACATGAAGAAAATGAGATGCCAAGCAAAAGTGTTGGGAACTATAGTAACTGTGGCTGGTGCCATGTTAATGACATTGTACAAAGGCCATATTGTTAACTTAATTTGGTCATCAAATCACATAAATTCTAATGTCCCTCAAGTTAATAGTGGAGGAACTTATGATAAAGACTGGCTAAAAGGTTCAATTCTCCTCATATTTGCCACTCTTTCTTGGGCCTCTTTCTTCATTCTTCAGGTATGTAACACACTAATTTTACTACTTAATTTCCAAAAAAAAAAATTTGAAATAATTGATTTCCTAAATGGTGATTATTTTATATTTGTTACAGAACATAACAATGAGGAAATATACAGCTCCGTTATCTCTAACCGCGCTTGTTTGCTTCATGGGAACGTTGCAATCGATGGCTGTAACATTTGTAATGGAGCACAAAATTTTGGTTTGGACTGTCGGTTTTGACATGAACCTTTTAGCGGCTGCCTATGCTGTAAGTGCCCACTCACCCCATTCCCCCCACCCACCCACCCACCCCCCTTTCTTTTTTTGTAACAACAATTAAGAAATTATTAATCAATTTTTGAATTTTAATGTAATTTTACAGGGAATTGTATCATCAAGTATTGCATATTATGTACAAGGACTTGTTATGGAGAAAAGAGGACCTGTTTTTGTGACTGCTTTTAGTCCATTAATGATGATTATTGTTGCTATTACGGGATCTTTTATTCTTGCTGAAAAAATATATATTGGAGGGTAATTTTTAATTTTAATATTTCTCTCAACATTTTATTTTTTTCTCAATTTGTAAAGCTAATTTTTTTTCTTTTTTTTTTGGTTTCAGAATTCTTGGTGCAGTGCTAATAGTGGCAGGGCTATACTCTGTTTTATGGGGAAAATACAAAGAGTATAAAGAGAAGGAAATTGAGGAATCAATAATTGTTGAACCAGTGAAGGGCATTAATGGAAATAACCAAATGATGATTCTTGAAAATAATGATATAGAAATGCAGAAAAATGATGTAAACAAAATCCCAATTCCAGTAGTAGCTATTAGTGTATCGAAAGCTTAATTTTTGGTATACGAATTTGACGCAAAATTTTAAAAAAAAAAAAAAAACAGAAGAAAGAAGGGCATTTTTGTCTTTTAAATTTCTTTTTTTGCCTGTTCTTTTTTCTTTTCTGGGGGAGGTATTTTGAGATTTTTTTTTTAAATTTAAATCTTTTAGGTGCCTGGTAAATTATAAAGGCTTTATGTAACTTTTTGGTGTAAGCTTATAATATATTTATGGCAGATTTTACATGTTCATTTTAAAATATTAGTTAACTTGAGCCCACGAGCAAATTTATTGGCTAAAATAAGAGGCACGTCTCTTTGTAAAATTAGATATTATATATATATATATATATTTTTTTTAAAAAAATATATATATATAATATAATATTATATGTCGGCGCTCATACTACAAGTAGGCTAAGTGGCAACTTAATTGAATATTAACTATTATTTAGAGGACTAGGGAGGAAATACATCTTTCCGTAATTTATTTTAGTGGTACACTCATATTCTAGAAACTCTAAATTCGCCTCTAATTGAGCATAGGATCTACCAAAAATAATCTCTCTCTACACAAGGTAGGTAAAATTACATACACACCACTCTCCCTGGATCCCGCTTGTGAGATTTAGTAGCGCACTCATATTCAAAAAATTCTAGATTAGTTTCTGCTTGAGTCGAGGGTTTACTAGAAACAACTTCTATACTTACACAAAGTAGGAATAAAACTGCGTACACATCACTTTACCTAAATCCCTCTTATAAAATTACATTAAATAAATCTCGCTTAATAGATTACACTAAATATATTATCGTTGTACGTACTTCAATGATTAAATCAAAAAACTTTTATATAATAATATATGTGTCGCAAATTTATTACTCACGTCTGATTCATATCCCACTCACTTAGTGGCTGACTCTATAATTTTATGTCGACCATTTTATATACTATATAACAATTTCTTTTTTAAGCAAACCTTAACATGATTGTCTATGCATTGGAATTATCTGAACCAAAAAAAAAAAATTGAATAAAGTTGGTCTTGTAGTAATTAATAGTAAAGCTTGGGATCCGTGGATCTGGTGCATATCACGATTTCGAATTTTATTACAGATAAAATAAATATAAAAATAAATTTATTATCTATTAAATTTCAAACTGTGACTACTAATGCTCGGGGGATATATAATATCCACCGAACTCCAAATCGTGTACTAGTGGCACTCGAGGGTTTCTCCATCATAATAATAATAATAGCAGGTTGACACACAAATAATATAGAGCAAATGTTATTCATGATCATCGAGGATTATGATATAGTGGTAAGTATGTTCTTGTCTTAATCATGGATTTTAGGTTTATACATAGTCAGATATAGAGTCATCTTTATTAGGGAATATTTTATCTCTACTATGACATTTTTCAATGCGAAATCCATATTTAAACTAGCCTCAATATGAATATTGAATATCAAATTTAAAAAACCGATAATGTATTGCCATTGATGGAATTAATAACCACTTGATTTTTGTGCATGATTTATTATTTTGTTTCTTGGACTCGATTGGTGTAAATAATTAACCAACAGGACATGGTGGGTACTTTTAAAACTTTTTTACACGTTAAGAATTGTAGCCTGTAGAAATTGCTAGCACCTCCCAAAGTGTAAGATCGAGTATGCAACGTACTTTTCAGTAACACAACACCAATAACGTAACGAGGGTTATGGTGGAGTGATAAATATAAATTTTTTATTTTTAATTTAAGATTTTGAATACAAATCCTGCTAGATATAAAATTATCTTTGTTATGAAATGATTTACTCCCAATAAAAAATCTCTCGGTGTGAACTCAAATTTAATCTAATCCGATCTCAATTAGTGATGTAGAAGAACAAAAGTCAAATATATAATAATTTAGAATAACATAAATGATGTATGTTATCTGCTGAAGGTATTACGTTAATTGACTAAATTGGTGTGGATGTCAATCAAAAGTTTAAACTATATATGAAAAAATAATTTTAATTAAAAGTTTTAAAATAAGTTGAATAAACACTAAATGAATCTACTGTAAGTTTAGCTAACATAAGAAGACAGCCTATACCATAAAAAGAAAAAAAATAAAAACCTAATCAAATGAATTACCACAATATGGCCAAATTAAACTACTTGATTAGGCTTGAGAGCAGGTAGAATATTCCAAGATTAATTTTAATCTGATTGAGAATTTTTAAAAAGTTAATGTCCCATGTGGATTAATTTCAAATTCAGTATTAATTTAAAATTAAATGGAACAAATATATGCTAGAATTTTCATAAGCAATGGTGGGTGGAATCTAGTGAACAACTTAAAGAAGTATGAAAGAATATATATATTTTATGCCAAAGTATCTTTCTTAAACTAAATATTTCAGATTTCAGATTCACATTCCCAACATCCATTCACATTACTATCAAAATGGTACATTTCCTTATGTCAATTGTGTTGGAGAATCAAAGGTATCTCTAAAGCTTAAGGCTCATCAAAAATATTATTAAAGAAAGATATTGTTAATAGTAGATGTATTATTAAAAATTCAATAATCTTTTCTAGAATAGGCAGAGTCAAGGTATCGTTCGATTAAAATTAATTTTTATGTATATATATGATAAGTGTTAAATATTTTTTAGACTTTTTCATATATTTATTTTTTTATATTTTAAATCATTTTAATCAAAATTCTGATCCCAACACTATCTTTTAGTATAAACAAGAAACTTAAATTTAAAAAAAAAAGGTGGGGGCAAAGAGTAGAACACAAAAGAGCATGTGTGAGTTGTACAATTGGGAATCTCCAGTATCTTTAACTATAGGTTTTGGGTTCGACTTCTAAAAATAAAATAAAAATTATAGAGTGTTTTCTTCTTAAATAGATCATATCGCATAAACAACATGAATTTGGATATTAATTGAGTCAATAAATTCTAAATAGCCGAAGATTCCAAAAAAAAAAAATCTCCATCTCTCTTACCTAGCTAGAATAAAAGGCGTTATTATTCTTATTTAAGATACAAGGAATATCATAAAAAAAAAATTTGTGTGTTACATTTATAGGTATTATATAAGTTTGATTTTTAAAATGTGTAGATCTCCCAAGTCCCAACCCATCCAAAAAAGTAATGAATATTTCGATTTATCATAATCAAATTCTTAAGGTAGATAAAAATGAAATCCTATTCTAATTCTAAGGGATCATTTCCTTTGGATTAGTTCATGTGCTCATCGAATCATATCAAATTTCTCCCACTTTGTATAGAATCTAATTCCTATATAAATAAATTAAATATAGATGAGAGAAGAAAAGAATAACAACATATCAATATAATTATATTTACATATAATCACGTCGAGTTTTAAAGGTAGTTAGAAAGGTTGTTTTTTCGTAAATTTCCGGCTCAAAAAAAAAAATCGAAAATGGTACATAAAAAGAAATAACGGAAGTCATGATAAGATTATCGTAGAAATCATGACATATCATTCTTAACGGTAGTCACAACCCAATAATACGATAATCGAAGTACGAAAAACAACAAATAGTAATCGAAATAGAAAGACAAGAAACTACCGGAGGAATGTTACAACCACTAATACGAAAAGATAAGCGAGACAACACTCTACCACCCACTAATCTTCTACCTAATTTATGTGTCCTCTATAATCTTCTATCTATAATCACGTTTTTGATAAGCTAAAATTATGTCACGTACAAAAAAATAAAATATTATATTATATTTCTCATGTCATTTTTAGTTTAATTTTCTTTCCCAAACCTGAAATCAGAACATTCTATGAAACGTCACTCGACCAAACATAATGCATTCATGAAAAATCACATATCAATATATATTCAGACCAGAAACCATATATCAAATTTAACAACTTCATAAGCATCAGAACCATAAAAATGGTTTGAGAATTTTGGAAAAAATCGTGCGGATTTGGAGCAAAATGAATAATATTATATTATAATAAAATTATTTTTGAATTGTTTTAATCTAACAAATTCTACTTGATTTATGATTCAATAAGATGAGTATGAAGAGGCGAAAGGATGGTATGGAATTCGATTTAGTGTCTTTTTCGTCTATGAGAAGATTTACTATTATTAACCATTCGGTGACATATACACCAACCAAAGCCACTAAGTGTTGATCACCATAAATATTCAATTGATGTGAGACGCATACTAATCTTCAAATAAGCTCATAATTTGATACATCATGTGAACTTAGTTAGAAGAAAGATTATTGAGTATGGGAACAAAATCTTTTATTGGTAATCGAAAAAAATATTATATATAAGGTCTAATGATATTATTAGTGGCGTTAGACTTTTTAAAAAAATTTATATGAACACAATATCAAACTATGATAAGAACCTTTTTGAATTATTTTAGTCCAACAAAAACATCACTTCTGGATTTTTCTTTTACTTTTATTTATTTTTATAATGAACATTTTCCTTGTGGATATATAGTCAAATATGTATTAATATTTATCCACTCAAAACTTAATCTCTCTATGATTACATTGTCATTTTCTGTCTGTTCCAATAACTTCTCTACATCCATTAGAATCATCACAGTAATGTACACCTACTAGAAAAACATAAAATTAATTATAAAATGTATCGATAATTTTTAATTAATTCATCACTAAAAAAATTTAATTTTTTTAATTTTTTTAATAATTCATTACTATTTTATAGCTAAATAAGATTAGCATAAAATTTTTACTATTTAGCTATAAAATTTTATCCGTATTTTTTTTTTTTAATTTTCTAATACTGATATATGTGTGTGCATGTGTGAGTCCAAGTTGAAAGATTTGTCAACCAAATTCACAACACAACTAGAGATTTGTACACTTCTTCAACTTGATTGTTGCATTATTAGTCCACTAACAAATTCAAAGATCTCTTAATGAAGTCATCCATATATCTTTCAATCATTACAACTTTCTTTAAATGTTAATAATATATAAACAAATAAAGGGCTAATTAATTATGTTGCACAGGGGTTAATACTATTTCTGGAGATTTTTTTTGCTTTAATTTTCTTTTTGGGGCTACTAGTTGCTTGCAAAAGTCTTAATTACATCACATATAATAATGATCATTATTTGGTTATTCAATAAACTATTATTATAAAATTACACCAGAAAAGTAGATGAGCGCAAAACACAGTACTGCAAGTGTACTAGATAAAAACACCATCAACATTTCACTTTCCATTATTTGGACCAACAAACATAATTAAAAAATTAACTTTTTTTTTAATTTTTAAAATTACAAATTGCACATTATAATGAGATTTACTTGTCGATATATATATATATATAACTTATATTTATAACTTATGTTCTTATTATCATTTGGAAGATGATTTTAAATTTTAAAAAAAGTAAAAAATAAAATATTTTATTATTTTAAAATTTGACACGATTTATTCCGTACGCACTTAAACTTTTCGTCAAAGTGTACATTAAGACACTAGGCTAGAACCACCTGAGTTTGTTTTTTAAAAATATTAATTTATGTATATAACAAACTGAAAAAATGGATAGGGTTTTGTTTGGAGTATACGTTTGCCCCAATAAAAGATTTATTTATTTTTTAAAAGATAGAAAAAGGAAGTATTGAATGGGCAACTAGTAATAAAGATATCCACTTGATCAATTTTCTAAAAATTTCTATTGGAGAACAAAAGGACAAATGTTAAGTGGATAAGGTCTAGAGCATACAACAAATTCCACTTTAATTTACACAATAATTAATAACATATACCATATGGTTAATCTGCATGGAAGTCACTAGCTAGTATAAAGATTTAATTAGTGGCCACATAATTGATGATATGATTATGCAATTTCGATTCTCCACATAACTTTAATTTGCTAATTAGTCTTAATTAAAAAGTTTCTTTGTTCTATTTTTGGGACACAATTAATTAACCTCAACATCAACATTATTAATATCTACAAATTAGCAAAGGTTATGTCATCACTAATAAAAATAGATGCCATATATATTAATTTATTAAGCAAGCTCACATATATAAAATAAAATGGAGAGTGGATTCTTTATATTAATTTAGTATATATGATTGATATATACTTTTTAATTTATTTAGACATTGCGTGTATTCTAATATGTATTAAGAAAAAATCTTTCTATATTGTGATATATATAGATTTGCTTTAGGTCACCGAGTTAACGCAGAAGGATCGATCCTTCAATTCTGATCTCGTGCCATACTCGATCGGTCACTCATTGGAATCGGACTCTTCATTCGGTATTCACTCTTTTATTATTATCCACATTTGTTTTTTAAATAAATGCATAGGTGTTAAGTCATGTTTATGATACCAAATATATATATATATATAGTAATGTTTAATTTGATTTGTGAAGCTACAATATTTTTGAGAAGAAAATATACTAATTGATTAAAGTAAAAAGCTAAGTTAACATACATAAATACAAATGAAAGGCATGCATCAGCAAGAAAAGGTAACTCCATTTTCATAATACAATAATAATATTTCTATGATGATGTCAACTAAAACAGTATCATTATATTATTTCACAGAATCAAGCAAATAATTGAAGTGCTTTTTAATGATTAATCTTGTCAAACCTTAAACAGTTGCAACCATCTGAGCATGTTTCTCTATGTTGTAGTAATTATGGATAAGAATTCATGAGAAACATATATATTCATGAGTTCGTTTGAGGCATTACATCATATATGAATATTATTATTACCTAGTAGATGAAACAATGAGAGTAGTTGGGATTTGAGTTTCAAGTCGGATTCAAAATTTAAACTTAATAAATTTAATCTTTAAAAATGTCAACACTATTAGACTCGTTGCATTTTTGAGATTATACGTCCAAATTTTAATATTTATTAGAATTTCAATAATTTCTCGTATATATATTTATATCATGTGTCGAAATATTTGATTGATGAGTTGGTGGGGATAGTGATGGTGGTGGGTGGGGTGGGGGGAGGTGGGGGGGGGGGGGGGGCGCTGGACTTTTGTCTCTAACTTATATGCTAAAATGTGTTGGATTTGCAATAAGCCAAAATGCAAGGCATCAAACATTACATGAGAGTGATATATCCAATCACTCATTGTAATATGGGCATGACACATCCCACTTTCTAATTCTCTACTATTTCCTTCCATTATTGGGGCTTGGTTCCATTTTGTTTATGAGTTACTAAGATAGAAAGGGAAATTTTTAAAGATACACAGTGCAATATAGGATATTATGTTATATAGCTTAATATATAATATTATATTTGGGGGAGTGAGGGAGCATTATACATAACGTATCAACTTTGTATAATAGTATATAAAAGGTGTATATATAAATATGGGGTAAACCAGATAACAAACTCAAAATATAAGCAACGTGGCGTACTTTTTTCAAATAAAAATGATCGTTTTTCGGATTATAACTAAGAAATAGCTTAGCTACATACTTAAAATTCATCAAAATGAGCCAATTTTTAAAATCGATGACAACTATATTAAATTTTGAAGTTTAAAAAAAAAAATCCATCACAATATCCTAAACACGTCATGGAATTTAACTTTTTTCTTTTTATGTTTGAAATTCATGATAGTATCATAGATTTCAAAAATCATTGAAAAATTTCCTAAATTTTCATTAGTTTAATATCAAAATCCAAGACATTATCATGATGTCTTCACATTAAAAAAAAAGAAAGAAAGAAAGAAAGAAAGAAAGAAAGCTATTTTTAAAAGGAGTTTTCAAACACCGGCTATTTCTCAAATATCGATCTAAAAAAGTGGCTAGCTCGTAAAATTTTTACTAAAGAAAGCCTTTAAGGTGAAATAGAATTTTTATCGACATTCATAAAGTATTTTTAGAAGTGTAAACTTTATACTAAAGGAAATTTAGGAGGTTTTCCATGAACATATACTTAACTGTGTAGTTTATTTTGAAAGTAAACAATTAATCATAATTTAAATCGGTCTGCAAAATTGCAAATTACATTTTGCTTTTTCTTAGGCTAAGTCAAATTTATTTTTACACAATCTGTGAATATACAAAATAATTGCACTTTTTTTTTCCTAATTAATTTATACGGAAATTTACTGTTTGTCCGAGGTGAAGAAGAAAGTGAAGAGCTTTATGTAATGCGTTGTTTGTTAATGGGCCTTTCGGATAGCAATGTTCTTAATGCATGGGCTGTGATTTAAGCCCAAAAAACAGTGGATCAATGGATTCTTCATGAATTTAATTTGGGCCCAGATCCTAAGTCGAATGTACGGGTTGTGAACCCAAGTGATCCATGGCTGAGCTCGGATTTTAGTTTTAGCATAAAAAAAGTGAAATATTGATTATTGAATAGTTTCGAAATACTGATTAAGAATTTGGCTTAATAATTATAAATATCGTTTTCAATTGTGAAAATAGTAGAATTATTTTAATTAAATTATAAACCAAACGATGGTGAAAGTATTGGTGAGGAAGGGTGGAAGAGAAGAAAAAAGAATTGATGCGGTCATGCGGTGAGCTGGCATGTCACGTGACAAATAAATAAATAGATTAACGATACAAGGAAATATTTGAGCTTTTTTTTTTTTTAATAACTTTGGAAATACATATAGATTAGTAGTATAATCTTAGAGATATAAATAGACTGATAGTATAATACAGAACAATATTAAACTTTTTTCAAATAGTATAAGAAAAAATATGACTTTTCCCCTATAATTAATATACTTTCTAAAATTCAAGTGATTTTCAATCATAAAATTGCAAATGGTGTGTTTAATATGATAGAAAATATTTACAATATTTGAAGATGTGGAAAATATTTTACTAGAAAGTTGATCAAAACAAATAATTTCTCTAATTAATGAAATTGTACTCTCTTTTTTTTACATATATTTCAACTCTTATTCATTCTCAATATTAACTTTTATGTTTTAATACTTAATACTCAACACTTTTTTTATTTCAATTTATCTTTTTGATTTTAATTTTTTAGATTTTATAATTCTAAACTAAAAATGCGTAAAATGCATCAAACTGTCCAATATATTATAAGAAAAATAGTTATCAAACAGATATTTTTGATAAAACTGTCCAAATATATATATATATATATATATATATATATATATATATATATATATATACAGATTTAGATAAAAAGTAAAATGAACAAATTAAAATAAAAAAGTAAGTGACTAGTTAACTTATTACCAAAACACAATCAACATATCTTATCACAAACTTTTCACAATTTTCTAGTTTTTCATTGAGTATTCATTATTTTCATTGAGACGCGTTTACAATTTTAAATTGAAATCTCATATCGAAGTATAGATCACTTTCTAATTAAAAAATATATATATATATCACTTTACCGTAACATTACACGTGACAAAAGGACTTGATAGCAATCTTAAGATTGCAAAAGGATCTTTCATATAAAAAGCAAAAGTTAGTCGACACACACTCACTCCGATCCCACAAACCTCCCCAGCTCAACTCTCTCTAATCCCTAACTGCAAAATGGAGAACCCAAAATCCGATCAAGCTCCGGCGGCAAACTGCTCAACTCCGGCACCGGAAAATTCGAACTCCGTCGATGATCCGTCACCTCCGACTACAGCAGAAAGTTGTGAAGAGAAGCCCGAGAAAGAAGATCCAGACATCTTACGTCAGCCCAAGAGAAGAAAAAACTGCCCCAGTGCTTTAGATAAATTCGATTCGGTGAATTCAGCTTCTAATTTTGGATTTTCCTTCTCTTTTGACTCGAAATTCTCCGGTTGCTCAACTCCCGAAGTTACCCCCAAATTCGGATCCTTCAATCGGGTAAAACCCGTTTCCAGCAAAGATCCAAAATCTGAAGAAACGGTACTAAAAGAAGAAGATGAAGATGATGATGAAGAAGAAAAAGAAAAGTCTGATGTTATTGTGGAGAAGAATTCTTTTGAATTTGTTGAGTTCAGTTGATGGGATCTGAACTGTGGATTGACATAGATCGGAACTACCGATCGAATCGACAGAATTACCCCATCTGCACCGGTCCGTCACTGCTCATCGGAACATCCCGCCACCGGCGACGGGAATTGGTGGGGGAAAGGGGTGAGGGGGAATGGGTTCACTCCATTGGCTATATTTGTGAACACTGAAAACGAAGAACTTTTTTGTTGTAATTTTTGTATCAATAATTAATGGTAATAAAAATGAGTTGCTTGTTTCTTTATGTTTTTTTATTTCATTAAATGATATATTTTTTTATTATTGTTTATTCATGTTTAATGATATATTATTCTTTTTCTAAACTTTAGTGGGAACTAATTCCATTTTAATGCTTTTAATCATATACTTGGAAGTAGGAGCATTTTGTTATATGCAAATTATATTTTGTGATTTGATTAATATAATTAAGCTATCGTATCGAAATTAAAGTGCTATCTTATCGTATCGTAGGCGAGCACGTAATAATATTTGTTGATGTTCCAAAAATTTTTAATATATTGTATTTGCTAATTGGAAGTGAATACTAACATGAAAATGATTATTTTCATAATAAGTTATTGCATGTATGTCGTGTATGATAAAGCATATAATTGAAAACAAAAGCTCTCAGATATAGTATAACTAAATTTTGCTTAGGAAATTATTATTAGCAGTTATCATTCAAAATAAAATCAAAAGTTTTGTTAAGGATATTCATAATTTAATAAATATGTATGAAATATTTTTTGATTTATATATTTAACATAATTTTATATATATATATAGTATAATTTTTTGATAAAAGGTGTTCGATTGATCATCCTAAATTATATGTGGCTACGTCACTGACTTATCACTTTGATTTTTAATTATTATAGGCATTCTTCTCACATTTTATGCTACTCAGTGTATAAAGTTTGCTACTAATTACTTTACCTTTTTAAATTTAAAAAAAATTAATTACTTAGAAGTAGATGAAGGAAAAAGCGAATGATGATTAAGGTGGATAATTGAACTCTAACTATTAAGGTTGGAAATTTCATGAATCAACCAACTGAGATATTAAGACTCCATATCTGCAACTTATGAAATGCCCTTGATTATTTTTTTAATCAAAATGATATTAGTTAATTGCTTATATAATTTTAAAGTAATTATTATGTGGCGGAGTATATCGATAATCCTTTAAATTGTTAATAAATTTCACTTACATATTCAAATTACTATTTATTTTAATTGAGCACTTAAATACATGATAAAATATTATGCACTCTCAAAAGTTTATTTTATATGATTATCTTATCAACATAATAATAGCTTGAGAACATGTTAAAAAAAATAATTTGAATTTTAACTCGAAAATATTTTATAGAAACACATTATATATTTAATTGCTCTATTGAAAATTTGAAATGTACTGTAAGTCGATATAAAATATTTAAATAAAATTTATTAATAAATTTAAAATATTATCAATATATTATATTTATTAGCTCCTCAAAGATCAAAATAGTTGACTAAATCCTGTGAAATAATTCCAAATAGATGATCTTAAAATTGATAATAATAATTGACATGTCCTTTTTAATGATACCACTGAATTGCACGTGCGAGATGTTTCCTTGTCATGTCTTGTCTGGTGCACTAGTGAAAGTAGTGATTGATAATTCCATAGTACAAGCTAACACGTGTGCACGCCAAAACACACACTCACAATTTTGAAAAATATTTTTTTTTTAAAAAGTAAAATATTTTTTATTTAATTTCATATATTTGATATGTTATTAAAAATATTTAGAAATAAGCTAGGCAAATATTATGGGGGGTAACGGTGAGGGCTAGGTGTGAGGGTTATGGAGGATGGGATAGGATGGGAAGAACAGCAGTGGCAGAGCTAGATAGGAAACCCCTTCATTAAAATATTACACTGTTAATATATGGCTAAAATTATTTTTTGTATAGATAGTAGTTGTTGAACAGGTCTCTTTGACTTCTTTGTCTGTTTAATTTTTCATGTTTCGAACTCCCTTAGTGAAAATTCTGTCAGCGCCACTAGAGGAGACAATTAGGCCACATTTGCTTGCAGTTAACGGAGACTATTAAGAATGCTTATTTTCATTAAAATTTAAGCACTTATTTGGTCTGAATAGATCGTTCTCGTTAAGATCTGGAATATAATAGAGTTTTAATATCATTAAGAGGTATATTTGTGTGGATAATTTTCACCGGTACTATATCCAAAATCACCCGCCAGGTCAGGAGCTCAATCAAAACTAGCTACACTTCCCTCTCAGCCTGCCTGCAATCCGAACCATCACTACTAGCCACCTATGTCATCACAACAATCACCATCATTACCGCTGCCAATCACCAGCAGCTACCACCAACCACATCTGCTACCATTGTAAACCACCATTATTATCGCCGTCAACCATCATTTTTACCAACCACTACTGTCAGACATTACCACACATATGATACATCACTATAATTATATTCATTGTCGCCACCACTGCCGCCGCCGCCGCAATCACCTCTATCATACCTATCGATCAGTCACTACCACTACTGTGGTCAATCTTTATCACAGTCGCCACTACGAACTGCCACCGTTACACCTGCCACTAAACCTCCAACCACCTCCATCATCACAACTATCACCACAACCATTACTAGCAACCATCATCAATACCATTACTAGCTACAAACATCAATTATTACCACCACCAATATTACAAACCATCTCCACCAACACTAGCAAATATAAATATTTTATTTTTTTATTAAATAATAAATCTATTTTATTAAATTAATTTATTTAATATTTTTTAATTATTTTTTATTTGAATTGCATACCTAATATGTTTACAAATAAATAAGGTATGCACATTCAAATATTGAAAAAAACAAACGGTTTTAATTATTCAGTGTTCATATCTAGAGACGACATCTTAATCATTCAAATGTGTATTTAAATTCAGATGTCCTAATGTTAATGAAAATAAATATGGCCTTAGCATGCAATATTATTTGTGAAATCCTTGTTTTTTCTAATTTTACTAAGAAAGCCATTTTTTCCTATTTAAAAAAATATTTTTTTTCTTTATAACAAAAATATATTCCAAAAATTAAACTAACGAACACACCCAAAATACTTCTTGCATTCATCATATAGTGTAGGAAAGGGGTTAAGTTTGTATGTAAGTATATTTATTCCCACCGAATGATTACAATTTTAATAGTTAAAAATTAACATGAAAATACATATAATTTAATTATAATTAAGTTATAAATATTAAAGATACGTGTCTTTTATTTATTAATTTGATGCAAATATTCAAATAAATTTATCATCTATAGTGTCCCCTCCATTATATCATAGTAAAAAAATTTCATTTTTACTCTTGATACTTAACGAAGTTGTAATCTGAAGGTAAGTTTATATTATAGTCAATAGTGGAGAGTTAAATTTGGATATGTTTTTCATGAAATATTTGAACATATAACATATCTTGTATTTACTTTCCATTAACAAAGTTAAAGGGGGGACACTACATATTTAAATATTTCAAGAAAAAAAATGTCTAACTTTAAACGGGTTAATAGATTTAATTGAGAAAAAAAAATCATGTAGGCGTCATATAAGAAAATTAAGGTGGGATATAAGGATTTTAACATAGTAGAGATAATTTTTTTCAGAGTATAAAAATAAATATAACCCTAAAAGTTGAATGAAAAGAGCAAATATATTGAAGATACGGAGTTTTAATGTCTTATGGATAAATATGATTTTTATTTTTTTTAAGAGTATAGGGACAAATATAACCTTAAAATTGGATGAAAAATATAAATATATTTAAAAAATATAATGAATTGCAAATATAATTTATTTATAAGAGTATAAAGACAAACATAATACTTTTATGATAAAAAAAATTATAACTTAATTATACTCTTTTCAATGGGTTTAGTAATGATTCTATTGTTCCGATTTAAAACAAATTATAACTTAATTAATACTCCTTGATGCAACCATCGATTTTCATGAAAGATTATAATGACGAATAACTTTTTTTGTTATTTTACTAGCCAAAGAGGAACATTCCCTCCATTATATCATCTAAAGATGTTTTATATTTTCTCTTGATCCCTGATGAAGTTCTGATTAGAAGGTAAGTTTAAGTAATAATCAAAAGTAAAGAATTAAATTTGGACTTTTTTTTTCCATCTCTTTAACTTCGTTAATGGCAAGTAATACGAGATAAAAGTTGCTAACGGTTAGGATATGAATGAATCAAAAGTATAAGAAAAGATGAAAGTAAATAATTTCAGATTAACATAGACGTATTTCAATATTTTCTCTGCAATATATATGTATTAGATTTTCCTATGCCTATGGGTGGAGACATCTTAAGCAAAGGGTGGTCCGGTGCATATTCTTCGTCAGAAAATTATGTGGTGTACAAAGATTAAATATTAGTTATTATGTGTGTATATTTAATTTTACATATTCTTAACACCACTGAGAAGAAAATTTACATATGTTTCGCTAAATTTCTGACTACCCGAGAAATTAATTGGTGTGGATAATGTAATTCGAGTCAAAATTTAATCCAAATTCCAACATGCAAAATCAAACACACTGTGATTTTGGACCTTACTTTTAGAGTTTTACCGTAAAACATCTCGCCAGCTTGCTGACCCAATAGTTAATCCGCGAAATGGGTAAAAACCCAATAAAAGGAAAGCCCATTACGAGAACAGAATGAAGCCGTTGGCCCATATCAGGCGGATTGGACCAGACCCTTATTCTCCCCTAAGAAAGCTTTTGAACGCTCTTTCTAATTTTATTTTTTTATTTTTTAAAAAAGTGTACTTCGTTGATATTCGGCAAAGTAAGATCTTTTAAATTTTTTTTAAAAAGGTGTACTTCGTTGTTATTTTTTTTAAAGCTCATGTTAGGTAATATCCTATTTTAGTAATTTGTATATAATTTACGTCAACTCATTAAGCAAAACTTTCTGTTCGATGTATCTCGCCTTTCTTAATTGTGTTAAAGTTAGATATACAATATATAGTGTTTTGTTTAAAATTCTATAAAAATCTTCTTTACATTTATAACTTTGAATTTTTGTATAAAAAGAATTAGGAAAAGGGATTGAGGAGAGTCTAGTCAATTAAGTGTCTTATCCCAGGATTAGTTATTCCTTTATTTTCTTGGTATAAGATAATACACCATATGGTGTATAAATAATCTATGTATTATATTGAATTGAACAACCAAATAATATATTGGCTAGACTAAATTCTAATTCAACAACTATTTTAATTAGTACAGCCTACCAAACGGGTCCCATTTCATATGATCTATTTCTTTGTCACTATTTCATATCTCCACGAAAATTTTCTCCTTCCATTTTTTTTCTCTTTCCTTTTCCCTTGTGATAGTTAAGCATATAAGAGGTTTTAGTTAATCGCGATATCCGGTATTATGATGATCCCATAAAATTTGAGAACCCGGGAAAGGAGAATCATTCCCTAAGTATTGCATATATTATTTGTGAGAGTTTGAACATTTGATGAAAAGACATCGAATTATACAAAGTGCCTCTAATATTATGATGTTGACACTATTTGGTTGGAGACATTTTTTAATTCAAAATATTAAATATAATTTGAATCATTGTTTCAATGTATCTCAGTCTTTCTACATATGATAATTCGTTATCTCATTCTCATATAGACATTGATTATAAGTTCCCAAAGTACTGAATTGCTACTTATGCCTAGATCACGGATAAATGGAAATTGTATTGGACCAGTAGCTCCACAATCCTAAACATGTAATGTCTGGAGTTAAAGGTTCTAGGATTTGACCTGCTTCTGCAAATTATGATTTTGTAACAAGATTGTCAAAAATAAGAATTAATGTAGGGATGGTGATAACCATCATTATGGTTCAATAATTCCATTTTGTGCAGTTATATTTTGCAAAAGGTTCGCGGTGTTTAACTTTTGATCTGCTGTAGAAAAAAAAAGTGTTTATGATCGTTTCATAAGAAATGAAATAAACAACACAATAGAGTTAGGACAGTTATTGTATGAAGTTTACTCAATGCTAGATATAGAGGCGCATAATAAATCAATATGAACATCATGAGCTCTTTGCGGGAAGATCTTAATTAGCATACAAACGCTTGTGCACGTATGTATAAATATATTTATCATCCCATTTATGTACCGTAATATTGACAATACTTATGAAAGCATTAGTCACTTGGTCATGGTAGATGATTTCATGGTTTGTAATTGTGCTGGCTTCTTGCATAGTCTGATGGTGCTATTTTTTCATTTAGTTTGCTGTATTAATCAACGAAGTACACTTTAAAAAAAAAAGATTAAAAAGAACTAGTATGCAGGAAAACGTTTATTATTACCTAATTTGCCGAAAATAACAACGAAGTGCACTTGATAGAACTTTTTCATACAATTTTAGAAAGACATAATTTGCATAACCGAACAACGAATTACATTTATTAAACCGTTTTCATAGAATTTGCATAAAAGAAGAACGAAGTATACTTATCAAAACTTTTTTCAAAAAATTTATAAAAAGACATAATTTGCATAAGAGAACCACGAAGTACCCTTATTAAAAAAGAATTCATTTAATTTTAACAAAAATATTTCTCACATTCGATATTTATATTAAATTACATTAGTTGATTACGAATACCAATCATATTATACATATTATAATAACTAGGTTGGATCAACCACCCAGTTTTCATAGGTCAAAATGTGACAGTCAACACCCAAAAATCATATTGATACGTATGGTCAAACTTTTAAAATTTAATTCTGGGTCATTCCTTGACACAATTTTTCCAGCCTGTATGCACCCACCAAAAAGAACCCACGCATAAATTGTTTTTTCTTAAGAGGATGAAAAAAAAAATACAAATGGTCTAAATATGAACTAATTTGAAAATTTTAATTGTTCGATTAAATCACTACTGGCGAAATTTCAATTTTTCACCTTTTTTTTTTTTTCTAAAAGTATTTTTTTCATGTGTCTTTCTTGATTCCCTGAATCAACATTTTGATTTCCTATCTAACATCCTAATTATTCTTAACAAGAATTTCACTCTCGACTTAGGTCAAATCTATCTGCACTAATAAGAAATTCAAAAGAACATACATCTCGGTACATTAAGACTCTGCTATGTCTTGTGTCTGAGGAGCTAAATCCACTTTGTAGAATTTCACCAAATATATTATTGTTGTTATTATTGTTATTTCATGATTTGACTGACAAAAATAAGATGTATCACATCACATGTTTACATGCCATTCTAAAGAATGCTAATTGTGGATATAATATATCTAAATCACAGAGTAGCCACATGAGTTGTCATGATCCTAGCCAAAGTTTGTTTCCCCTACAAGCCAAAAAGATGTTGATACACCAAATCTAGATATTAAAAGAAAAAGAGCCAAAGTACTAAAAGATATATATATATATATATATATATATATATATATATATATATATATATATATATATATATATATGAGTGACATTTCCACCAATTTGAAACCAAGCAATAAGTCATTATATTCCATTAGTCAATGTTGAAGATAAATTTAAAAAACATGACTTTTTCCTTCCAATAGTGACAATGAGGATTTGCTTTCTATATGCCAAAGACAAGATACTAGAAAATGTTTTTTGTTGAACACAAGATGATTCATATAAACCACATTTTTGTTGCAAGAACAAATAAAACATGGCAAATAGAGTAAGTAATTGACAACAAAATTAAGTTTTGTTCATAGTTGAGGGGCTTGGAAATTTCTTATTTCCTTTTACTTCTTGTTGACAAACGAAGAGGGATGCAACACGAGGATTTTCCAGAAGGTTGTCGACATCCTATTACTGCTCTCCCCTAAACACGCTCAACTTCAAAATTTTGACGGGCTAAGATGATATTAGAAACAAAAAGGCATTGTTATACATTTGTTGGTTGCTTTTTTTTTCTTTTTTTTTCTTCTTCTTCACCTCTTTACACTTATGCAAGAGGTATCATACATAACAGTGGTAATGCATGTCATTACAGGCCTGTCACCTCTGTGACTTAAACCTGAAAACGCATCGCGGTAACTGAATCTTCGATACAGTATTTACAAGCACAAAACAACCACATATATTCATCATTGGGGTGCGAGGGATGCCCTTTTGGCGTTGTTCCCTCGTTGCAAAGCTCCTCAAATTTGGTATCCCTCGGCCTGGATGAGACGATACGTGGAACTCATTTTCATACTAGAGGCGTATTTCAGCGACCGGAGGGCGGAAAAATCCTTCATTCTGCTGCTATATACGTGGAACAAGAAGTAGAAACAGTGGGAACACCCAGAAATTTGAAGAGAAGATCCCTGCTGAAGCTGCACATGGAGTACATTGGAATGTTGTTTAGCATGAAGAGTAAAAACATAGAACAATTGAGTGTTATGTTTTACTTGGACATATGTAGACTGATGTTGGTCGGACTCTCCAAAAATGTTGCGGCACCCGTGTCGGATTCTCCAAAAATGCACCACTTTTGGAGGATCTGACAAGCACCCGTCAGCATTTTTGGGGAGTTCGAGTAACATACTGTAAAATAGAAGAGTTCCACTAGTTTAGTTCTCCATCCATTTTTGAAGACTGAAAATGTTTGTCCGAATCTACTTACATGAAGATGTCAAGTTTGAAACTGAAGGTGTCCTTTGCGGAGGCTCTGCAACTGAAGGTGTCCTCGGAGGAGGCTGAGCATGAGCATACACTACAGAGGGCAATGGGCTTGATACAGGGATTTTATGCAGGATAGGAGTTGGAGCATGTGTTTGTTGTTGTGGAGAGGGAGCAATGTGAGGTGCAGGGACTGGTGCTCGAACAGGTGGCGCAGGATGATGGCTACTTGCCTTCCTTGGGTATCTCCCAAAATGACAAGGAGGTTGGGCCTTATGACGTTTGTGAGTTGAAGGTACAGGGGCAGGTGCAAGCACTGGTGAAGATGCTGGCACTGGCGCAGATACTGGTGAAACTTTCCTGCTAACTGATCCACCTTTCTCAGTCCTCGGAGCAGGTGAAATTGCAGGAGCAACATTTGAACCTTGGTGGTGGTGGTGGCTATGGTGGTGATGGTGATGATGGTGCTGATAGGGTTGAGGGGCTGGAGAAGGTGAGGGACTACCGCCATTACCACCAAGAGAATGTTGTAAAATAGAAGACAGGCTAACTTGTTTAACCCTCCCAAATACGGTGTTATTCAGGCCAAGGTTTTTAGAATTAGAACCAATGGTCTGAGCCAACTGCTTCAACCTAGAACTGGAAGGAATCCCAACTGCTAAAAATACTTGACACTGAATAATAGTGGGAGGATCCACTGTCGAACCCCTTGTATTAGTCAACTTGATATATAAGTTCTGCATCCAAAAGAGAAGTGAGAAATATCAATCGACAAGCAAACAGTAAACAAGAATGCTTCTAAATAAAAAATAGAAACAATCCTACTATGCAAGAAGCCAGCACAATTAGAAACCATGAAATCCTCTAACATGACCAAGGGACCAATGCACAAGTATTGTCAATATTATGATATGTAAATGCGAAAATAAATATATTTAGACGTATGTGCAACGAATGAGTGCACAAGGGTGTGTGTGCTAAATAAGGTCTTCCTGCAAAGCAGCAGATTGAAAGGGCAAACGCCACAACCTTTTGCACCTCAAAACAGAACTGCAAGAAATGGAATTGTTGAACCATAATGACACTATCCCAACAGTTCTTATTGAAGACAATCTTGTTACAAAATCATAATTTGCAGAAGCAGGTCAAATCCTAGAACTTCAACTCGAAACCATTTCCAATGCCCTAGAGCTGTTTGTCAAAGGCCTTAAGGAAGTACACATAGTAGACCCACTACACTTTCCAAAAGTGGCATTCTATTTTCAAGGACTTTTTGAGTTTCAAATTCCTAAATAGTTACTCCATCTGTAAACGCTGTCAAATTAACCTACCAGGGAGAATATTATCTTTGGTAGTTGATACCTCCTATTATTCACCGTTAGTCATGACTATACATGCAAGGAGAAACATTCAACTTGAGGTAATAAATATATAAAAACTACAGGCAGTTGAAGCTACTATTTATCATTTTCCATTTATTTAATCGCCGTGAATACAAAAATGGCAGAAACCTATTACTACACTTAGTGCTCGTTTGGTAGAGTGCATTAGAAAAAATAATGCAAGTATTAGCTTTGTGTATTACTAATACCTTGTTTGGTACACTTTTTCAACCTATGTATAACTAATGCTTACATTAGTTATACACTCTATTTGGTATTAAGCTATGTACATGGTATTAGTAATGCAATGGTTGTTAATGCATGCATTAGCATGATTAAAGACATAATTGTCCCTCAAAACTTTTTCCACATCTTTTCTATCTTTTTTTTGGAAGATATTTTTATAAATAAATAATTTTTTTTAATAAATTATTCAATGAATGTTATTTTTAACACACTAAACCAAACACTGCATAAGAAATAACCTCAGCATAACTAATACAAGCATAACTAATACCAGCATTACGATGCAAGCATTACTAATACACCTTATTTAGCATTATTCTTGTACACTCTACCAAACGACCACTTAGTCAACTATACAAGTAAACGAAAAAGAAGAGCTGAAGGCATCATGTAGCAAGAACAATAAGCCAAAGAGCATAAGCAAAGGAAAGAACTATGCCTTTCTGGAAAAGTGAACTTACGGAATACCCAGCCGGGAGACAACCACTCATATCTTCTGTATTTGAAGCAAGAACATTTGGAAATAAAACGGAAATCATAAAGACTTGCTTAATTACATCATCATGAATTGTACCAACACCAACATCAGAGGAAACCCAAGGATATACAGGTCAATGCACTTAACATATTCACATACCTCGTATGATGCAAGATGTACCCCTGATTTCAGCTGGCTTGTTAGTTCATCAAATTTGTCTTGAATTTCATCAATAGAGGAGTTTAATGTGAAGTTGAATTGGATCTGCACATTTTGCATAACGAATACACTTTGTTTAGGGATCACAGTAATCCCTCCTCTGAGTTTCAGCACATCAAAAGAAAAAGGATCCCCAAACAAAGAAGGCGTCAGGCGCAGAAACGACTGGTGAGTAATTACAGTTTCAAGATCGGATCTGACTAAACTCAGAGCAGTTGGGGAGATCCTCATATCTTTTATATCAGAATCAACCGCAAAGACAACCCTTGTTATGTTTGATCCAGCTATACTTTCTAACGATATTATCTCCACCTGTAATAAGCATAACTCATTAAGAAAAGGAATACATAGCAAAAGAAGTCAATCTAAGAGAGGAAAGAAAAACAAAGAAAACTCATATTTGACATACTTTAGTGTTGGAAACACTTATTTCATCAGAAATATCATCCTCAAGTTGCACGATATAATCCTCCATCAAAGAAGCTGGCTTCTCAAGCATGAAACTGGCTACTATGTCATGACCTAGGAGGCCCCAGACACAAAGATAATGACAAATCAATAGGTGAAAGTATATCCAAATGTGCAAAAGATGTACTTCAATAAGCTATCTTTTAAATATATTAGTACAGGATATTAAGATTATTATAACAGAATACGACAGAAAGAAACGAAGAGTCACAAAGTAAAGCTTGCATTGCATGCAATATCCACATGGAGATCATCCATTAACATTTGAAACCCCTTGCTTCTGGGTCACACCCAACTCCCAAGGGATATTATACTCTATGCCCTCAAGTAAATCCATCAATCACATCTCAATTCTACTAACATGAGTTAGCTTGTGACGTAGTTGGTAAAACTAATACTAATGCCATCAATCACATCTCAATTCTTCTAGCATAAGTTAGCTTGTTATGTAGTTGGTAAAACTAATACTAATGCCATCAATCACATCTCAATCTCCTTTCTTTCTTTAATAATTTATTGTAAGATTTGTTTATTACATAAAATGTTATTGGGTGGATTGCTAGTTGAGCGGCGGACAGATGAAACGAAGATAAAAACTAATGACAACTCAAACTTATGTGATGACATCAATTCGACAACTCAGCTGAACAGAAGAGGTGAAGCATTGAGTAGCTATTGAATGAAGTAAATAGACCACCAGAAGCTCCTACACTAACAAGGACAGAAAACACATTCACGAACTTAGCTAAGTGTCAGTTATTTTTTATTTATTTTTTTAAAACTGGTAAAACAATTGTATTCCTCAGCATTCAGGGCTATGCTGGCCAGCTAAGTCTCCGTTATCAAACTCTCCAGACATTGCATGTTTAGGATTGTGGATCTACTGGTCCCAGTACTTTACGAACTTAAAACCAATGTCTATATGAGAATGAAATAACAAATTGTCACATGGTGCATAAAAATATGCGGAAAGGGGTACGCTTCTGAATCCAGTTGGACAATTATCTTTATAATAGATTGAAAGGTCATAAAGCAAAAGAATACAAACAAAAAAGGATCCCTGAAGGTATCTTTTAATTGCTCAATCATCATGAAAATCCTGAACTATGGAACTGTTTCTCGAAAAAGTCTAGGAACGTAAAGAAGTAAAACTTGCTTGACCAGTTGGAGGTTTCCTTGCAGGTGAACAACACTAATGGTATGAGATCCTAATACAGTGGTATCATGATTAACTAAAACCTCTTCTATGCTCAACTATCACAAAGGCCACGTGTCAAAAGGAAAAAGAAAGAGAAAAGGACAGATGAAGGGGAAATTCTTGTGGGGATCTGGAATAGTGACAAAGAGGATGATCAGATGAGAAGACAATATATGTTTATAATAAGTACTTCAGTAAGCCCGTTCATGTCAAGTAACTTTGAAAGTCAGCATATCCAGATATAGCCAGTTTCATCATTTAGTTTTGATCTTTGACCCTGATCAAGTATGTATACATCAAATTCTTCATATAGCTAGACGACATACACAATTATTTTACAAGGTTATTACTCTACTCCAACTGAGAGACAGAAAAGGTTATATTTTCTTGAGGTGCAACAGAAGAGCAAAAGTAACATTCTAAGACGCAACTGAGAAAGGCAAAAGAAGGCAATACATCAAAAAGAGAGTTTTGCTTAATGAGTTGATGTAAATTATATACAAATTACTAAAATAGGAGATTACCTAAAAAGTACTGTTAACATGAGCTTTAATACCAGACCTATCAGTCATCAGCCTATGTCAATTCATAACAATGTCCACTACTTAATGCCTGGAAAATGCATTCTATGTCTTACGTATCAAATTAACGGCGGAGACTTTTTCCAAGTTTGACATAGTGATAACAACCTAAAATAGTGAAAAATTCACTTCATTTTTCAAAATTAGAAGAAACCCACATATCAAAAACACCAGCTCATTTAAGAAAAAAAGGGATCAAAAGAGAAAATCAGATTAAACCATAAGATTACACAAAGCCACCCAAAAAAGGTAATTAAGATCTCAAGAAAACCAAATTTGGGAACCCGTAATTACCAATTCTAACACAATAAACTACAGAAGAAGATCTGCAACAGCATAAAATTCTCTTTTATTTCTCCTAATAACTAGCACACCTCGACTATTCCGTCGAGCAACCTGCTACAGCCAATAAATACATAAAACCCAGCAAGACAGTGGCAGATAAAACCTTACTATAACAAACAATGATGACATTGGGAAACCCAAAATACAAAAAAAAAAAAAAGAAAGAAAGAAAAAAAGGGGTACCTCTAAACTTGGGGTTTAGATCTGGATCCCCAAGATCTCCGGTGTGAAAAATTGGCAACAAGAACACAGCAGACAGCAATACAGCACCACCAAACAGCAAAGCAAGCACACATCTAAACTTAACCCACCCACTGAATCTTCCGCACCTGTTCTCTACATTTTGTTCTGTGCTGTTTGCACCTACTGATGATATGGGTAGTTGATGCTCTTCCTCTACTTTGCCCATTGGGAATAATAATAACAATAACAGTAATGTGGGTTTCCTCCCTTTTCACTAATCTCCATTTCTGGTGTGGTGTAGTGAGAGAAACTCCATGGATTCTTCTTCTTCTTTCTTCTTCCCTTTTTCCTGTGAGTATGTTGGAGAAAAAAGAGAGAGAAACTTCCTTTTTGGTAAGACTCAATTTCAAAGAGTGGTAATATGTACTCCACTTCCTTTCTCCTACTTAATTCAAACACTATTAATATATATAATATATTTTAAAATTTTTATAAAATTTTTATTAATAATAAATATTAAAATAAAAAATATATAACATTATTTAACTCATGGCTCAACAATAAATATGAGAATAAAAAACAAATATGCTATATTTGTCGGCTTTATGAAAACATTTAGTGCGATGGATAAATTTTTATTGTTAATATGTTAATTTTACTTATATTATTAATTGCACTAAAAAAGGTTTATTAAGATTAGAAAGGGAGTAGCATTATATAAAAGTTTAAATTATTACTCTTTTTGTTTCATTTTATATTGTTGTTATATCTGATTGAATATAAAATTTAATTATTAAAAAAAAAAACACTAAGCATATAGCATATTATTCTAAATCTTAAACGGGTTATGATATTTATATGTCTCTAAGAATATCTCTTTTAAGTGCTAAATAAAAAGCTAAATAGTTTTTAAAAATGTAAAATTATATCATTCTTTTTAAAATTAATTAATATAAAGTCATATAATTTCTTTTAAAAAAAAGGAAATTTGTCTATTTTTAGAGAGTAAATATTTATACATATCGGGTGATTACACTCGATCAATCACTTTAACCACAATTAATTAAAAACTAATGTAATAATATATATTATTTAATTATTATTATTAAGGAGTAATAAATTTGTGAATGAAAAACACGCTTCTTGCATTTAATAGTGGTAACGATTTAATAAATATATAATATGTGTCTTCGCTTATACTCTTAACGATAAATTATAATTAATATATACTTTAATTTTAATTTGATATTACATCGAATGCTACCTTAATTAACTGTCGTTTTAGTAGGAAGAAAGTTTTTTTTTAAATTATTTTTCATTCAATTCGATACTCATATTAAAATTCAATTAATTTAAATTTTACTACGTCAAAACTGTTCAAAAAAATTACTTTCTTTCAAAATTTTTTTTTATATTCAGAACTTAAAATCGCGGAAAAAGCTTTTGTTGTTTTGCTAGCATGACATTTTGTTTTTAAGTTGTTGTTTATTGCTTTATCGGTTGGTATTTTGGATTTTGTAATAAAGTCACATATTGCAAATGAAAGGTCGAACTTCTCCACGTTTTTTGTAAACTTTGGTCCCTTGTCTTGTTAACATAAATATGTCTTGATTTTTTTTTCTTCTCATTTTAATGAAAACAATATAATATTGTAATAATATTATAGGTGATTAAGTGATGATTTACTTAAATAAATTAAACCTTGTGATGATGTAAAGAATAAATAAATACTTCATTTTCTACTTTATAAATGGATTTGCTTACTTCCATTAAACAATTTTTTTCATTCTAAAAATGGACTAGAAACCTACCTCTTCATCCACTTCCTTCTATGAAATTCTATTCACATAGAATGAACACAACTCTAAATTATTATAATGCCAACTTTTTTTTATTATCACAATCTCGAGTTTCAGATTTGCCTAGAAAAAAATATAAGTAATTTAAATATCGTATATCAAATAAAAAAATTAAAAACATTTTTTTTATATAAACCAACTACGTAAAAAAAGGAAAAAAAAAACACTTTCTTATTTTCAACTTTATCTAAAGAGTAAATATTAAATGGTAAGCAAACTCCACTCGTAGTTATTACTTATTTGTTAATCTTGTTATATATATTTTATTATTTCAATTTCGAAGAGGACGCTCAACCAAACAAAAACTTCTCATTGATTTTGATAGAAAGCCAAACACAATTCTAGGTGAACCAATAAAACAGAAAGCATAACATATAAGAGTATAATATATATATAAATATGACAATTTAATATATTCTTAACAAATGTTATTCTAACATTAATACGTGTGTTAAGTATTTGAGTTTGTTCGGCTCGAAATCAAGACTCTTTACAAGTTACAGCTAGCGCCAGCAGAGACATTAAGCGGTCGAGGATCGGTCAAGAAAACAAACTCAACCGACTTTTATATAAATTTATCCGCACTCAATATTTGCATCAAATTAAAATATTTTATCATAGTGAAATAATAAATAAGGTGAAAATGCACATCAGTTAATCAAAGTAATGTCATTGATTTGGTGTAATTAAGTACCAGGTTTGGGTAATCAAGTTCCGACCTCCTTCCCCCTACCCCTACCCCCAATCGCCTATCCACTCGTGCTCATAGCCCAATCAATGATCAAGATTATGATTTGACCAAAAAAAAAAAAAAAATAGAAGTCATCTCTATCAAGTGATATTTTTATTCAACAGCAATTTCTCTGTCGTTCTTTTTTAACCTTTGTAAAGATATCTTTGAGCTTCGATTATTGTTAACGAATTTTTTTTCTTTCGTGATTCAAGGTTATTAATGTTTTAGTTTATTACATATATACAATGTATATGATGGTGACAGCTACTTTTTTTGGTTCACAAAAACTGAAGTTTAAGAAGCCATGCAATAAATAAATAGTATAACGAGCCAATCACGGGCGCAACCGTTGTGGGGTACACCGCACGCACCCGTGACCAAATTCAATTTATGCCCCCTCCTTGGCCCTTGCTGTTATTTTCAGCTTCACTTCTTCTATATGCCTTCTTTACTGTTCTTCTTCTTTTTTTTTTCCCTTTCAATTTTCCTCTTTTCTCAATTTATTTGTATATACATTCTGTTGGTTTGGATCATGAAAATATCTAATTAGACATTGAAATTAAGATAGATTATCATTTGTCAAAACTTAGATCATATAAAAAAACGGGAAAATGAAAGAAGAAATTGATATTTGCTTTGGAACCCCAGCAGTGATAGCTGAACTAAACACATGGCCAACCTCAAACCACTGGAAATCAACATCCGGGTGCAAAAGTTGACTCGGATACTACCGTTATTAGAAAGAAGAAAAGAAAACACCTACAGCACCAGAAATATAGCCCAAGATTGTCATATTGTGGTTTAAAATCAAACTCAAAGATTTCGATCCAACATAGGTAGACCAATCTAACATCATGTATAACAACACTTGGTCAAGAAGTGCATGCTAATAGATAAAAACATTTATAGAGAAGGCACAGATTCATAGTTACAAAGATTACAAAACAATTCAGTTAAAATGACGCAAATTTGAAACCTGGAGAACTATCTATGTTTGCAAAAGAAAACAAGTCGAGACTGATCGTACATCCAAAAAGACTACATCAAAAGAATTGCTTTGATCACCATCCTCCGCTGCCACCGGACTTTTTGCTGCCACCCCAGCCAGAATCTTCAGACTGACCACCGCTGTCCTGTCCCCAGCCGCTGCCTCCACTAGGACTAGCACCCCAACCACCTCCGTTTCCGCTACCACTTCCGCTGCCACCACCCCAAGAGTCCCTGGCAGGTGAATTTTGGACTTCACTCCAACCTCCTCCTCCTCCTCCTCCTCCTCCTCCACCTTCCTTAGAACTCCACTTCTGTGAGCCATAATCTGAATCTTGTCCATCATTATCATTATTTCCTCTACCACGTCCCCGACCACGCCCAGGCGTCCGACCACCGTAGGGCCTTGGTGGCAATCCACTTTGATCATCCTGATTGCTTCGATTTCTGTAGTCATTTCTACCTGCAAAACCAAAAGTACCCATTAACAACCAGTACGTGTCTCCCCTTTCGTCAACCTTGATACTAAGAACTATATATATTGCAGAGCAACAGTAGAATGACTTCCAATGGAATGAAACACATTCTAGACATACACAGTGTACACAATAAGATAAGCACTAATGTTCTCTCAGCCACAAGTGAGTTTCCTTGATCTCTTTAGGGCAAATAAAAGTCACAGCAGGATGCTATCTCAACCTGCTCTCAGTTGAGGCAGAGGTGGCTCAAGCACATTGATGGCCTAAAGCAAAAATCAAATGGAGGCCTTAAACTATTAAAAAAATAAGTATATTTTTTTATAAAGTATATTCTTCTAGCTCTTTAGAGATACAAATTTGCTAATAACTTTATTACAGTCGATTTCTTCTAGTAATTCTTATTCAATTGATAATATAACCAATCCGTTTATCTTTCTTGACACATAGTACTCCAAATGTGTAAAACTTATTCTAATAATTCTTTTCTTTTATATGAAAAGTTCACTTCTTTTACAAATAGTACTCAATATTTTTTTTAAAAACAAAGGGCCCCCTCAAACTTTGGGGGACTAAGGGCACCTGCCTTTCTTCCAACATTTTAGAGCCGGAACAGCGTTGAAGGACCAACCTATGCTGAAGTTTCTAGGGAAAAAGGTCAAATGTCATGCCCATGAAGTAGGACAAGCAGTTGAGACAATGCCCGCCTGCAACAGGGACCACCGCAACCCACTCCCCAAAACACTTCTTAGGGAAAGGGATAGCAGAATGGCAAACCGCTGCAACTTGAAGATACGGGCCAGTCAATGCTGGAAGGAGGTAAGTAAAATAAGGGCAACTCATAGCTGCAAATCCAGCCCAATTTTATCTCGGGAAAAAAGAAGTATCTAGGAAAGTCACCAGTTAGATGACCCATTAAAGTTGATTTAGCGCTTTAAGAACATGATGAAGATTGAATAGCAACCTTTCATCATGCAACTAAGAGGAGAGAGAAAGGGAGAGAGAATACGGGGGGACAGCTTTTACCTGGTCTAGAACCTGGTCCGGAAGACCTATCTCTGTCCCCAGACTGACCACCTCTTCGACCACTATCGTTGGATGAACCACTCCACCCGCCACCAAATCCTGAGGAGCCCCCACTTGCAGGGCTGCGCATAGGTACCATTGCTGCAACTGATCGTATTGATGGTCCAGAGTCATGGGGATCATCAATATGTCTTTGAAAATATGCCACAAGGCGATCAATTTCTTCAAACATCCTCTTGCGGAATTTGAATCCTTTTGGGTACAGACCAACATACTCATGGTGTGGGTTGGAACTCCGTATATAAGTCAAAATGAATGTCCCAGGGTGTTCATGAGAAATACCAAAGCTATAGACAATCCTCATAGGGTACTCAGATTTCTCAATTTTCAAAAGTTCATCAACTTCTGCCTTTGTTCCCGTCTTAAACTTGCGGTAATTTAGCATTGCCTTCAAATGAGCTACTAATGGATCAACATACCGATCCATTACCTGAAATAAACACAGCATAAAACCAACGAGAATGTTAGTGTTCCCAAGAAACTAAAAAAAAATACCCACAAATGTATTGTACCTCCAAGGGAAAAGAAAGTAATCAAACAAGTGCCCTATGAAAATTTGCCAAGGACCACAAAATGTACAATAAACCCCCGTGAAGTTAACATATCGGGGAAAGCCATCCTCAACTAAATGCCAACCAGCAAAACGCTTGGGAACAAATTATAATTTTTTTTGGCAAGTGTTTGGAGCAATTAATACTTAAAGTGTTCTCTGAGAAGAGACAACGAAATTAACTTCATTTGGAAATAAAAAAAGTAGCAATCACAATTAAATTATCCAATCAGTTTCAACTATATGAAGAAAAAGGTTCAAAAAAATCCACATCCTTTAATCATCAAATTTGACCCCTCCTGCCCAAATTATTTTTCCACCGTTTGAGCACTATTTTTAAAATTTTTCCCAAGGAGAGTGTAAGGAAAGAGATCTGGAAGAAACTGTCAGAGAAAGAGAACAAATTACAATTCCTCTCTGTAATGACATTAATGCAAGCTAACTGCATTGGTACCCATGTTCTAGTTCTACTCTCAGGGAGCATCAACCATCATCTAACAGCTTGTTTGGATAATTGTTACATATTGTATTGTACCGTAACATTAATTTTACATACAATTTTTGTTTTGATTGTTACTTAAATTCTATTTAACAACCGATATGGTGTGACCGCATAGTTACCTTTTTTTCTCATCTTGCATTTACTTATAGTTTGACAATCTTATTTTACCCTTACCCTTACCCTATCATCTTTATAATAACTCTACCCGATTATCCTACTTTTTTTTGCAATATTGTAAGTTTTCCCCACTTGGTGGGATTACACTGGGTTGTTAAGGGAAAAAGGTCAAATGTCATCCAAACGCTGTATTTATTAGAATAAAATACAGTAAATTCCATAGTACAATACGATGCATTATGAAATGATATGTAATAATCATCCAAACAAGTTGTTAAGGACTTCTATGCTTATTTCTTTTAGCTTTATTCAACTCTTTTTTTAATAAGCGTGGTGTTCAGGCTAGCTTGCGCGCACCTCAACTAATTCCACGGGATACACTTGTCACCCCCCACCAGCAACAAGCAATAGGTACCTCACTAAGGCGGGAAAGAAATCACCTGGTGTTTTTTGTCTCTGCTAGAATTTGAACCTAAGAGCTCATGGTTCTCAACCCATTTCTTTGACCACAAAGCCTGTTTGGTTAAGCTTATAAGTTGGTTTGACCAACTTATAAGCACTTTTTAACTTTTTGGAATGTTTGACTTAATCAAAAAGTGCTTTAAAAAAGTTAAAGAAGTGCTTTCAAAAATCTAAAAATAAAAAGTTGGTTTCCCCCAACTTTTCATTTTTTGGCTTATAAACTATTTATGTTTGACCAATATATTTACCTTTTTATCCTCATATTATTTTCATATTTCCAAATATATCCTCAAGCAAATAAAACCTAGCAAATCTTTCTCTTCTTCTCTTTCTTTCCTAATAAAAAGTAAATGGGAGATTTGCCAGAATTTTATTCAAATTATATATTTTAAAAATTAAAAATAACATAAATAATTAGTTTACATTAAAAATAAATATAAAAAAATAAATTAATTTAAATTTAAATTATTTTAGAAATAAAAATATCAAAGTAATTTACTTTTTATAGTATTAAAGCTTTCAGGGCATTGCAGTCATTTGACCAAAAATAAGTGCTTAACAGCATTTATATACCACACACATCAATAACTTTTTTTCAGCTTCAGCACTTTTATCCAAACACATAACTGCTTATTTATAAAATAAGTTTCAGCAGTTAAAAAGTGCTTTAAGCACTAACATTTAAAAGCCACTTTTTTTAGTTAAACCAAATGGGCTCTAAGTCACACACTTGGGTGCGTATTCAACGCTTTTCACCAGTTGGATGACCTATGAATATTGTTGATCGCTAAATTCATATTGACAATGGGGAACATATGTTCCCTATTCACAATCCTCCCTCCCACAAAACCAAAGGAAAGAGATGCCAAAAAGTAGATCAGGAACAACTCTCATTAATATAACATAACTGGACAGACAGGCAAAGTACCTCATCTAAATCTTCAAAAGTATCCTCTCCTATTTTCAGTGTTTTCCCGATACGCAGCAAGCTTGTTATATCCTTGTGTTCCTTTCCACCTTCCACAATATCCTTATGAGCATAAACTCCATCGTACACTTTGAGAGTTAAAGTCAAATATGATGGTCCACGTGAGCTGGGACGGACAATACTTTCACCCGGTTCCTTGTCCGAGAGGAACTGCACAAATTATGAAGAGAGTATCAAGATAAGCTTGGGCATCAAATGCTAGAATCGCTAAAGATGCTTATTTCTTGTTATTGCAATGTCACAACACAAGAACTATGCACCAAATATACACACAATATCTTTGAAGATACAACATACCTCCATTGCTTCATCTGCTGTTATATTTTTGAACCGAGGATGAACTATCATCCTTGGCTTGAAATGCTTCTTTGCAAGCTCCTTTTCTTTGCGAGCTTTTTCCTTTTCAGTCTGTAAACTGCTGCGATCTTCATGGTAGTATGGATCCAAGTTCTGATTATTCTGATACCTACTATTTCTCATATCATTCTCTTTACAACTCAGGAAAACCTGGTACCTATTTTTTTGGATTGACTTGATTCTGCAAGTTAAGATATCACCTTCACGCATTTTTTCAGTTAAATCATTGACATCTCTCCAATCATCTGAAGAATCTTCCTTGGTAAGAATGCCAGTCAATCCACACTCAAGAGCACAGATAGCTTTCTGTGGTTGAACCCGGCGAACTGTTGCCTGCACAATTCTTCCCTCGGAAAGTGTCTCCTCAGACTCACCAGAAATCATATAGAACTCGTCATCCTGGCTTGGCTCCACATACTGTCTACGCCAATCTTGAAACCCTTGCATCAGCTCCAACTTTATACCATTAAGGGTTTCCCTTTTATTTAAACGGTTCTTCTCTTCAGCATATTCATATGTCTTAACCGACCTCAACAGATGTGGCTTCTCTTTAACATGCTCTATTGCCATTTCAAGCACTTCATCATCATCATTATCTTCTTCACCCATGTCTTTAAGATAAATATCTTTTGCCAACTCCTGTGCAAGACTATAGGATTCTGGGTGGATCCTTGTATCATCCAACAAATCAATATATGTATTGCTATTTGCTGTGTATCCACTGCGCCGTACTCGCAAGAAGCCAACTGCATTGACAAATACCTTTTTACCGAGATGATGTTCAGTCAAGAGATCCTTCCTAGTGAAGATTGTCTGCTGTCTTACCAAGGATCTTTGAAGAGATGCTGCCTTTCTGGGACCTAGCCCCGAAATAAATTGCAACGGGGCAAATAACCATTCATGACTTATAGCCAAATTAAGATCAATACCCACCTGGTTAGTTACATCCACCATAACCTGTTCAACAACATCATACTTCTCGTCTGGTGTGAGAAAGCTCTCTAAAGTATTCAGCTTCCAAGATAAAATTTCCCTCCCTGGTCCACATAATGTCGCTACCATTGCTAAAGGATTTTGAAGATAACGTCCCAATGCCACAGCCCGCCTCACAATACCTAAAACCCTGAAGTGGTTAAGTACAGCTAAATCCTAACAGTTGTATATAAGCTCACGGGAGAGTGGTTACCTGACTGCGTAGGAAGCTGGTCAGCTGAAATACGGGAATTCTCATAGAGATGCGGAAGGGATTCGTCTCCGTATATTATGTTCAGATTATCCATCTCATGACCAACATCTCTTGGATTATCCTCCACCATCTTGAAAATAATCTGAATCACATAAAACAGTCAAGATACTTTAGCCATCGGAGTAAAGAAATTATGCTGAAAAAAAGATCGTTTATAATATATCTGAAACAGGCACAACATATCCTACCAGTATACTGAAAGCTTATACCAATCAAATAAAATTCATTGCTGCATACCTCGTAAATATCCTCCTTAAGCCGTGTACAAGACAGATTTACAGCTCCCAGCACCACAACATGTGGTTGGTGGTCCATCATGAATTTTAATAGTCTCTGCTGGTCATTCTTCTTCCGCTGCTCATCATTAACATTCTGGCCACGAAGGCTGAGAGATCCTGCATACAGGATATCCAAAACCTCTCCCGATGAATCTAACATCACAAAAGTGGTTGCTGGCTTTCCCTGGCCCCAACAGCAAGCCATAACCCTGGGTGCAGGCTCTTCATCGGAGCCAAGATCATTTTCTCTGCGTTGATATGGTCCCACTGACACTTTATTCCACAGAACATTTCCATATTCCATAAGCAGCCAGTTCTTTGCTTTACTTGTTAGCAAGGATCTTGCTTCCTTTTCCATCGAAGGCAGAAGAAAATTGAAAAATGCATCCTCAAGTATCAGCTTTCTCTGTTCGTTCCATAACTGGGCAGATTTACTCACACCGTCACTGAGATAATGATCTCTTGACTCAGTTATCAGCTGGTTAAGATGAACTTCGGGCAGCTTGATAATAACTTGGAGGAGTTTCTCCTCTTCAGCCTTCTGTATGAGAAGCCACTGTGCATCCTCAAATGTGGAGAGAGGTTTATCCCGTAACCACTTGACTCCAGCAAATTGATGGAAGGAATCAATCACCGTGTTCCCCTCAGGAGTAGGACTTGTTGATACTACGGCGCGGGCCATATAGGTACTACGCACATGTTTACGGACACTTGGTTCACAGCTTATCTCTACTGCTGCCTAAAATTGATCACTAAGAGTCAGCTATTACAGTCACACATGGCAACGAAATCGTTGCAAAGTAAGTTTTACATAAATGTCCTCATACCATGTGCCTAGCGCCTTTAAGCACAGCTTGCGGTGTTTCAAACATTGCACAGGTGAAATTCGATGCCATCTCTTCTGGTGGTTCCTTAGCATCCTCCAGCTCATCAATGCCCTGCAAGAAAATTTGTGCCTTCACTGTGATTTCCTAGTTCCAACTAGTAAATGTTGCCCAAAACTCCCTCAGAAATAAGACTATAAGAGATGAACTTCAAGGAAAAACCCAATCCCAGCAACAATTACGAGGAAACAAAGGGAACAAAATAGCTATCTAGAGAGTATTTGAGTGCTGGAAATATATTCTCAGCATTGTGTGATTTAAAGGTCTTAACTACGTTGAACGTTGACATGTTACCAAGTCATCTTCTCGCAAATGGGATGCATACCTCTGTAGGAGACAATGCATATTTAAATAAGCAACGTCATCATTTGTACTGTCTACTTAGTTGAACACATATCATTTTTAATTGTATGTCAACAAGCAAACTGAGAGTCCAGAAGTAATGATGTTTTAAATATGGTAACCCTCCACTGATTCCCCGATCAAGACAATAATTATCATGAAAGCAATTTTATTTTCTTCAACATTCGGCAGATTCAGAAAATATAAGAGAACACTTACCATCTTTTCTAGAGACATCTGAAAACCAAATTGCTCGGCGCTGTATCCCAACTTGCTCGCCACTTCCCATAAGCCGGCTTTGCTGCAAATACTGTATTGTGATTTCCTCTTTGGCCTCTTATATTGTCCTTCATCCACACCAACCTCTCCAGGTGGGAAGTGCAAGTTAAATTTTGAGTCAACATCGTCAACCTCTCTTTCAGACTCAGCCGCCTGGAGTGATTTGGTAATTGATTCAAAGAGCTGCTGGTTCAACTTTAGACGTGTTTCATCATACACCCTACGGGACTCTTCTTGAAACCGCTTCTTATAGTACAACTCAAGTGCAGACTTCCGCTTCTGAAGGAGGAGCCACTTTCTGTCTAAATCTTGGATTGCCCAAAGCACCTGCAGCATAATCTCTTTCAATATTCATTTCATATTCCCAAGGTTCTCGACATGGGACAATCCATAATACTTTGAGAACAAGTCTCACCTTATGCCATCTTACTGCAGGTCTTTTGTCAGAATTATTGGGGTCATCATCACTAGTTTCATCCCCTTCTGGATCCTTCAATAAGCTCATGCATTCCTCCTTACGGTACATGGCAATGAATGGGACCTAAAAAAAAAAAGCAAGAGTTTCAAATGTCATGCATAGATAAGGTCAAATCCTAGTTAAGGTTTAGAACTCACATCAAACTTCTGCATGTGCATCAAATCCAGAAATCTCATAATGTCATCTTTATCTATTGGCAGCTCATTCACTTCATCAGTTGTCCCACTATCTTTCTTCTTAAAAAGAGGCACAACGCCAGCAGCAAGCTGATTGTAGATCCAGTTACTCTCGTCCACACTAGTGGTTTCAGGTGGCACAGGACCAGTGCTTTCCTCGGATATCTACAAAGAATTAACAAGAGACTCTACAGTTGAGAAAGTAGCATAGTAAACAAGAAAAACGACAAAACCTCCCCAGACAAGAAAACTAAGATGTAAAATCGAATAACAAAGAAAAATGTAGGTGTTGGACCTGCATTCTTTCGGGGACATCTATTTTCCGAATGCGCTCATCCTTCTCAGTCATATACTTCTCGGCAAGAATAGTAGGATCAAATTCATCTTCAAGTCTCCTTTCACTCCATTCACCGGATTCTTCATGCATGCTCGATTTTGCCCGGTCTTGTTTTCGACGCATTAAAAGTTCGTCAACATCACCAAATATGTCATGGGCTTCCTGGAGAGCAGAGGACGACACTCCTGGTGCCTGCCTGGACTTCTTTTTGTTCACCTTCTTCCTTCTGCGGAGCAAAAAAGACAATGTGAGCTAAATCCTAAATCTATATAAAACATCAAAATAAATCCTACAGCAACATATATCTCAAATGCTATACCTAATAGGAGCACCATGTTCATCAACTTCTTCTTCATCAACGATAAAGTCGGCCATTTCATCTTCCTCACCTATATCAGCATCCTCTTCTTCCTCCAGCCTTTCTTCCTCCTCAGCAATATCCTCGAGTGGCGGCCCTGGAAATATCCCACGGAGTTCAGTTAGCAACATGAGAAATACCCCAACAAAGAAGACGATTAAAATTATGTTTACCTTCATCATCACCAAATAAGCTACGCTCGAGCTTCTGCTCAGCTGTACGCCCTCGCCTCCCAGTTTCATCAAACTCCTCCTCCTCATAAAAACCAGAACTCTCATCCTCCATATCCCTCTGAGCTTTTTTAAGCCGCTTGAACTTTTTACTCTCCTAATCAGCCAGGGTGAAAATCAGAAAGTGTAAACAGCGACTGACAAAATCAATACCCTACATATGAAATGCATATATATGTGTTTGCTTGTGTGTTTATATTCAATAAGCAAAAAACACAACTCACAAGTTTTGGACGAGGCACCGCAATATTGCTTTCCTGGAGAAGTTCATAATCATCTTCATCAAGCACGTAATTCCTCTCCGACTCCCTGAAACAGCAATATATAAGGCAACCATACAACATAAAAATTATACAATATCCGGAAAGAGGAACTCACCTTTTCTTCCTTTTCTTCTTCTTTTGCCTCTCATCGTCACTGTCAGCTCTATCTTCTTCATCCTCATCCTCCTCTTCCTCTTCTACATCATCTACTATAAACCCATCTTTCTCATATTCATCCTGCCCTTCTGCCCAAATAGAAGCACCCGAATACCCCAATTACAAGAAATACATATAACCATATATATATGTGTGTGTGTGTCTGTGAAAATTCAAACATATTAAATTAGGGCAAATACCTTCTTCTTCGTCGTCTTCATCCTCATCCTCCCGCTCATCCACTCCGTCCCCATCACCTGGTTCTTCATCCCTCTCCTCTTCCTCAATTCCAATTTCATCTGCACCCAAAAATTAGATTTTTATAAATACATGCATTTAACTACCAATATTTTCAGCTTATCAAAGAAGCACATTTCTTCTACAAAGCTAAGCAAAAAAAAAAAAAAAACCTTCGTCATCGGAGATCACGTTTTTTCCAGCCATTTCTTTTTTCAGAAATGCGACGACGATAACTTAGGGCACAACGAAAACCCTAATACACACTCCTCACACAGAACTGCCAGCGAATTGAAACCCAAACCCTAAGATTTCCGATTCCCCCTCACTGATAACGGCAAAATGTGCTGAAATTAAAGATAAACACACACATATATATACATATATATATCGCGAGGGTAGAGAGTACGGCGGTCCGTCGCAGTGGGGTAGTGGGGGGAAATGGCGATACAAGAGGTAGATGTTGAGAGTGTAACTATTTATTTCTTTTTTTCTTTTGAAGCTAATTGGGAATGAATTAATAATAGTTTATTCAAAATCAAATTTAAAATGGAGATGAATTATTTTCTTCTTTTTTCTTTTTTCTTTTTTTGGTGACGATAAAGAACCCGCAATCGCTATCCATTTGAGAGATCTTATGTTCAATTGATTTCGAATCGCCATGTTCAACCAACTCGACTATCCTTTCGGGTTAGATGAATACTTATAAATAGTTAATTAATGTTTATATTGAGTTTTTTTGCTAGAATACTACTTATAGAACAGGGTATGTTTGGTCAAATTTTTAATGTCGATTATTATGAAAAGTATTTTTATTTGTTAAATTAATTCTTTAAAAAATTACTTTGGGAGAAAGTAATTTATGTTTGATAAATTCACTTGAAAAATACTTATTTTAGCGTTTGATAAATATATTATGTTTGGTGAATAAAGAATTCCGTACAAATATGAAATTCTAATGCAAAAAGCTTTATTATTCTATATAATTCTCACAATATATCAAAGTCACCGGAAAACTTTGCTTTTAATTGGAATGTGTCTCTGTTCTTTTCACTGTTATTACTCCATCCATTATAATCCCTCGTCTTTGACGATTTCATTAAGTCATTTTGCTATCATTTTAATTTTAAAAATGTACTTTTGAGTATCTTTGATCTTCACAGATAATTCTAACAAATTGTTTTTGGTGTATATTTTTTTAAAAAAAATTGGCAAACAATAGCTAAAAAAGATTACTATTTAACATTTTCATCTTTCTATTTAGATCTTCCTATTTCACAACTCAATTTTTTCTACACACACACACACACACACACACACACACATATATATATATATATATATATATATATATATATTTTAAATAATGACAGAAACAAACATGCGACGCATGTTTCTAAAATAGGAAATACTAAAATCAAAGTCGATTCTACTTATCATTTTAGTTATATTTATTAAATAAATTTCATAAAATATACCACTGATCAATAAAGATGTAAACGTAATTATTAAGATAATATAATCTGTAATGGTATGTAATACTTTTTCAGCTCTAATGATGTAATACGCATGTCCATGAAGTTTTATGCTCTAAATTTAATAAATGAATGTAAATAATAGAGTATAGAGTGTGGACGCGTTAAACTCTCAGTGCCCCACAACCTTTATATAACGAAGAATATGATAATTCATATCATGACAGTTATTGTGTTTGAAAATAATGCTAGAAATCTCAAGAATTATGTTGGGTAAAAAATCTTAAAATGGCTATTGGTTTATTTCATATCCGTTATTAGAAACGTACACGATACATTAAATAAACTTTTATTCTTTGAAGAACTATTAATCAAGTTCATGAATTTATTTAGAAGTAATAAGCTCAACCAATATGCATCGATCTTCAAGGTATCAAATTTAATCATATAGGTTTATATATGTATGCAATTCTTCACTAAATAAACTGAACTATTTGTATAATTTATACACTCATTCCTCGATTCTTGCAATTATGTTCAAATTTTGGGTGAAATAACTAGATAACTCTTTAAAGTTAACACCAAGTGCTAAATAAACACAACAACTATACGAGTGACTATTCAGACACATTTTTTTAATAGAAGCGAGTTTTTTAAATACCTCATGTTGTATCATGGGTTTCTCACTAAAATACCATCGTGTAAATAAAGTTATATTACCGACTCAAGTTTGCACCGAACTCCCAACAGCATTGATCCACCGACCAATCATACATATTGAAATCTTCAATAAATGTTCCACAAAGAAGATGGACATCGTACTACATATATAGGCTAAAATATAGTTATTACGAATGGAAAGTTATCATCTTTGACTCAAACAACCAAATTGAAACCTTAACATTTTTCTTAAAAAATATTCTTTGTGGCCAAACTTCTAAATTCTAACAAATTACAAAGATGAGTTCATGAAAGATGATAAACCTAAAAATTTCACAAATCTTCTAACTCTCGTAAAGAATACATAAGTTGCACAAAATACCTATAGTAAATGCATTTACTCTACCACGAGGTAAAAAGAGAAGTTTGTTCAAAGAAAAAAATATGAATTTTCTAATTAGTCCTCTTTTTGCGACTCCCTCCCCCCCCCCCCCCAAAAAAGACCAACTCAATAGTGAGATAGAAAAGATTGAAGTCCTCCAATAAAAAAATATGTAATTTGAACTAGTAAAAACACCAATCAACTAATGATAGCTAAATATGCGTTTGGACATGCGATTTCATATCGCGATTTGAAATTATGTGATGAAATCAACATTTGGACATACGATTTTATCTCATAATTTCAAAATCATGAGATGAAATCCCAAATTCTCCAAAAAGCTTGATTCGGAGAATTTTCAAATGCAAAATTTAACCCACAAGTTTATATTTTATAAAAAAAAATTCACCATTTTATATGTACCAACTATATTTACCAACTATTTATTTAACAAATGTAAACAATATTTGCCAACTATTATATTGGACATAAATAGTTTGTCAACTTTTATCTGTACTATGTGGGAGGATTATATTAAAGAGTAGTACATTACAAGTCATGTTTAATTTTACTTTTTATTGAACTAAAATTCGATTCTTAAATTGTATTTTTTTTAGAATGGCTTCGTGATAGTGTATTATATTTTATTATGAACTTTTACTTATTTGGTAAACTTTTATAAAAATTTGGGTAATTTAAATAGTTTTTACAACTTATGGGTTCTTGTGTTCACGAGAAAAAAATACAACTTAAAAAATTCTAAATTAGATGTCCAAACAAAACTTCAAACTTCATCTCATATGATTTCATATCATGACTTCATCTCACATGACCAAACAGACCCTAAAAATTTTAAACTATCATAAGCCTATCATGTTATATAGTTTCTGTTAAGTAAATAATGTATTTAATAGTTAATTATGTAAATAATTAGTTAGTTAGTTAAGTAGTTAACTAACTATAAATAGCTAAGTTTACTAGCTATATTTCCACTTTTCTTTCTTCTCAATTTCCTGATCATAAACTCTCTCTGTATAATATTTCTCTCTCAATGTATTTTAATGTATTTCTTATTCTTCTTGTTCCTTGATCTTGGATTATCTCGTGGTATCAGAGCTATAAGGAATCGAATCACAGAACAAGTGAATTGACGCAGGCCGATAAAGATTGAAGGAAGAAATTCAGTTGCTAAATTCAACTGAGAAAATCTGTGATTTGTGCGATTGATCAATTCGATTGAGATTGGGAAATATTGAAGCAATTCCATCAAGTTCAGTAGTAATTGATTGTGATTGAAGATTACAGAAGTATTGCATGTGCAGATTTGATCGAAATTGAAGTAATCACGATAAATTTCAAAGTGCTACTTCAGATCTGGAAATTTACTTACAATGGTGGATGGAATTAACAATGCTATTCCAGTCAATTCAGGAAATGCAACAAGTAATTCGATGCAAGCAATTGACTGCAATCATTTGTTGTTTTTACAATCAACTGATGTAAGTGGTTCGACTATAATCTTATTTCAATTGAAAGGCAATGAGAACTATACTATATGGAGTAGGTCTATGCGCATTACTTTTTTAGCAAGAAATAAATTAAGTTTTGTGGATTGGTCATGGAAGAAAGAGTCCTTATCTGAAAGTTTATGGTATCAATGGGAGCGTGTAAATGCTATAATACTTTCGTGGCTTATGAATTCTGTGGCAAGTAATCTGATAGGTGGTGTTGTATATGCCACAAGTGCCCAAATTGTATGGGAAGATTTGAAAAAGAGATTTGGTAAGGTTGATGCTACAAGGTCATTCAAGAAATTGCAACATGTGTTCAAATTTCACAGTCTGTATCTGTGTACTATACTAAACTAAAAGATTTATGAAATGAATTTGAGGCTATAGTTCCTACACCTGGTTGCAACTGTGAAAGGTCAAAAGATTTTGTTTAATATCTGCAAAAGTTATATTAGTTTCTTATGGGATTGAATAAATCATGAAGTCAGGCTAGAAGCCACATTTTGTTGATGATACCAGTGCCAAGTGTAAATCAGGCGTATGTTATGATCATGAGTGATGAGAATCAAAGAGCAATAACTAGTGCAACTAATTTGTTAGGAGTTGTGTCTAACAGATCTCAAGCAGTGTATGAAACAGGAGATACAACTCTGTATACAAGAAATACTGGGAATCAAAAGCTCGAAAAAGGTTCAATTCAAATTACAATCCTAATGTCTTTTGTGATCACTGCAATTTTAAGGGTCACTATAAAGTAGATTGCTATAAGTTGATTGGTTATCCACCAGATCATCCTAAGGCAAATCAGGGTTACAATAGGTTTGGTCCATCAGAAAACAGATTTAGACAGAGAAGAGAAGGAGGTTCTGGCACACATAATGCTCATAATGCTATGACTGACAAGTGGAATCAGGGTTGTGTGCAAGTATCTACTACATCTAATCCAAACACATCAGATATAGCTAGAACCAAATAAGGTTATCATCAAGAAGGAGGACAAAGCTTCACATAGTCTCAATATGCAGAAATTTGTAAAATGCTAGAGGAGAAGAATGTGACCGAGCCTCATACAACTAAAATGGCAGGTATCTGTAATGTTAATATGACAGGTAATGGTAATGCTAACATATCAGGTAATGATAGTGCTTTACTAGTAGCATAGATTCAAGAGCAACTAATCATATGACATTCGATCCTACAACACTAGATGAAACAACTGTTTTGAAACCTACTAATGCTAAACAGGTTATATTACCAAATGTAGATATAACTCATGTATCATATTGGCTCTAGTAAAATATCAACTAGAAACAGTATTAAGAATGTTTTTTAATGCCTGCATTTAAGTTTAATTTGCTCTCAGTGTCTCAAGTGACTAGACAATTGAATTGTTAAGTAAACTTTTATCCAGATTTTTGTGTTTTCCAGGATCTCTTTACTGAGAACGTGAAGGAGATTGGTAGGGAATTTGATGGCCTATATTACCTTACAAGAGGCAGCATCACTTCAACTCAATTAGCTAAAAGTGGGTTGTCTGCTGCTCATCTATCCAATAAGGAAGAAGATATAAATATGTGGCTCAAAAGAATAGGACATGTGTCTGCTGGTGTCTTACAAAAATTGTTTCCTGAAAAAACTTCTAAAATTGCATATGTTCTAAATAATTGCACTGTATGTCCATGTGCAAAGCAAAATAGATTACCATTTAAAGCTAGTACATCTGTTAATTCTAAATCTTTTGAGCTTATGCATATGGATGTATGGGGACCTTATAAGTCTACTACATTTGATGGTTTTAAGTCCTTCTTAATAATTGTGGATGACTTTACTAGGTTTACTTGGATTTTTCTTAAGACTAAAGACTGATGTGTTTCTACATATCAAGAACTTTCTTACTCTCATACACAATCAATTTGGTGTCGCTGTAAAAATGATAAGAACCGACAATAGTACTGAGTTTGTGAACCTCTTTATGCAAGGACTTGTTTGACAGTTTAGGTATTATTCATAAAAAATCTTGTCCCTACACACCTCAATAGAATGACGTAGCAGAGAGAAAAAATAAACACTTATTAGAATTAACAAGAGCTATGAAACTTCAAGCATCAATACCTATTAATATTGGGGACATTGTGTTCTAGCAGCAACCTATATTATAAACAGGTTACCTTCTCCTGTTATTAGAGGACTATCACCTTATGAAAAACTCAACCATAGAAAACCATCCTTAATACATCTTAGAGTATTAGGATGTTTATGTTTTGCTAAGAAATTATCAGAATCTGATAAACTACAATCTAGAGCTAGGTCTGCTGTTCTTATGGATTTTTCTGAAACTCAAAAAGGATATATTTTACATGACATTATAGAAAAGGTATTTCTTTGTAAGTAGAGATGTAATTTTTAAAGAAGATATATTTCCTTTTTCAAACATCAAATCAGACTGTTCTGTTGTATTTACTTCTTAAATTCCTAATCCTGTTGATCATGAAATAGTTTAACCTATGATCACTAATCATCAAAATGTATACAATTATGTGATAGTTACATATACTATGGATCATACTCCCACTGAAGTACAACAAGAAGAAATGTTAGAAGAAGCACAAGGCAGTCAAGGGTCCTCAGAAAATCTGCCTATAATTTAAAGAAGGTCCAGTAGAGAAACTCATCCACCTTGTTGGATGAAAGAGTTCGTGTCTCTAACTGCTCATCATAATATTTCTTATAGTTTATCAACTTATGTATCTTATGAAAATTTATCTTCACTTACCAATCCTATGTTGCAGCTATGTCTACCTACACTGAACTGTCACACCCCGCCTTGAGGGGTATGACTGGCACCTGGTGCCCTACTAGGACCTGAACTACTGGACCGCTAAGCCTAGGCACATCTGGTACCTGGCTGGCTCTAATTCACATTTCTGGAAACGAAGGGCTATATAACGGTTGTAAACACAGCCTCCGGCCCATTGGCCTATAGCCTCCTGTACCTGTAATAACAGCTGTCCAGAACAAGCAACTATAGGGAAGCCTATGCGGGCCGACAAGGCCACCATGCTGTCTAGTTATCTGCATTCAGCGATAAAATACTAGAATGTTACGTGACCAGCAAGGTCACCACTACTGTCAAACTTATGGCCCCACACGGCCAACATAAAAGAAGCAAGAGTACTAGCAGCTAACAACTGCACGGCCTCACACGACCGGCTCAACTGACCACAGGGAAATATACAGACTGCAAGCCTCTACGAATAGCAATAGAAATGATCGGGACAGGGCCCCGACCTACCCGTACTATACAACAAAGAACTGGAATACACCTCTGAAATTCAGTCTCCGGATGACAGGAGCTGAATACTCGACCGCTGACAGGAATCACTTAGTGTCACCTGCTCATCTATAAGTACCTGCAGGCAAGTAATGCAGCGCCCCACCGGGTGTCAGTACCGCTGGTACTGAGTATGTAAAGCAACAACTGAAAGAAATATCTGAGAAACAATAATATAACTGATGAAACTGAAATAGAAAGGAATGAATTAACCGTCTGATAATGTAAGCCATACCTTTTCTTAATTATACTGGAAGGAGTAGGAATCGTACCTGAGAATTTATCATGCTACTGTCGATCTACTCGTATCTACTGTAACAGGGTATAACACATCATAACATAACATAGCACATACAAACCTTACCCGGCCCCCATAAGCCGGGAGGTACAACCAGCACAGAATCTATACCCCTACCCCGGTCATCCCATCTCCTATAATGGCTGCAAGCATCCTGCCGGTCCCCTGGGTATGCACTTGGGCTCGCTGAGCCCCTGACTATAACTGCATCTGAGTCCGGAGGACTCCTGAATCTACACCCGGGCGTATCCGCTCGACTGGGGTGTGTAAGGGCCGATCAAGGCACAAATATGGAAAAAACTGGCATCCCATCTTCGTTCCCTGTGGGACGGCATGCCACTCCGTGGAGCGACGTATCCTCTTCCTCTGGCGGACGAGTCGATACAGCTATTAACCTTGGGCGGTCATGGATGCTAGGTAATCCAACCCAAACAATACAATGGTCTCAACTGGTAATACTGTCTGTGTATCTCACATGCTAAGGCTAATAAGGGTAAAGTACCGTATATATTACATGCTGAGCTAATGATAGTAATCTGTACGTATCTGTTACGTGCTGAGGCAGGTAAATATATATAAATATGAACATAATCCCCTGCCAGACTGTACTGGGGCAGATGCTATACAAGATAGTGTTTCTGCTGAAAACTATGCTGTTTACTGAGTTCCTGTATTAACATGATTTCCTATTTCTAACATGCTTTTTAAACTTCATTTTAGTCTGCTATTCTGTTTCTGAAATGCTTTATAGGTGCTGCATTACTTCGCGGGGTTTCACTGAGTACAACAATATCATAACATGTCGTATTACATCACATACTGAGCATGCTGGACAATCTCTAACACTTGCGTTAGAATCTATATCGTACTAGTAGGTCTCATATACATTACAACCCAATGCTTCTCACATTGTACCAATATTCATAATAACGCAATACTCGACTTCTGAACATTTTACTGGTCTGAAAATTGCTGTATTGTCTCAATATTACTTAACTTGCCGAGGAAACTAACTTTACATACCTTATCTTTGAATTATTCGTCCGTTGGACGAGGCTCGGCCGGTAGTTCAACTATTTTCTCCCAACTGCATTCATAAATACGTAAATTAATACTAAATACAACTTTATTGTAAAGAGCAACGCCACTTTCGATATAGCTTATAGCCTAAACTTAGGCTTATCGAAAGACGGTCGAAAACTCGCTATTTTTCAGCGGCCCAGAAGGGAGAAATATTCACTTCTCAGCTAGGAACACATAGACACTAATTTAGAGCAATTCCACTTACCTTAGCTCGGTGGCTCGCCGATTCGTCGGCCGTATTTCACGAAACTAAATCCGTAGAAATGCTCTCTGCTGCTAAATACTTTGGTATCTAGGATTAATTTGAGTTTGGGCAGCGTTTGGCAGCGTAATCGGATGAAAATATATAATTTCCTTCGTCTTCCTCTGCTTTACTGCGTGTTCTGGAATTTTATAAAGTGTTGAATGATTTTAAACCGAAGTGGGGGCTTTATATACTTGGGCATGAACTTGGGCAACGTGTCACGGAGCCATTGCGGAGGCCTCACCTCCGTGACACGCTGCCATCGCGGAGGGGCTCTGCCTCGGCTCCTCCCGCGATGGTTCGACGGGTTTCTCGTCCGATCTTTTTCCCAGCCTTTCTCTAGCACGTATGGCCTTCTAATATGCTTAACCAACGTGCGAATAGGTCGTCTAGGTGCCGGAAATTCTACGGGGTATAACATTCTCCCCCCCTTAAGAACATTCGTCCTCGAATGTACACTGTTATCTAGAGGACTACTTACTTTACTTTCTAGAAAAATTTCGGCAGAGTTTCCTCTGTAATATGGACTATCGCAAAAACCTGAAATGCAGAAAAGTCCAACACAGGCACTGCACATAATACTTTAAGACCCACTGGATAACTAGATATCAATCTTTCTTTATCATTTACAAGATACAACCATAAAGTACTGTATAAGTAATGATACGGACATACCTGTCGCCTGACTAGGCCTGAAATAGGTGAGGGTATCTGGTTTTCATATCTTCTTCTGCTTCCCACGTCATTTCCTCACGATTTCTGTTACGCCACAATACTTTGACATATGCAACATCTTTAGTTCTCAGTTTGCGAATCTGTCTGTCTAAAATAGCTACGGGAACCTCCTCATATGCTAGCTCTTCTGTGACCTGAACATCCTGAACTGGAGCTACTGTAGAAGGGTCCCCTACGAACTTCCTTAACATAGAAACATGGAACACTGGGTGAACAGATGCTAACTCCGGAGGTAAGTTCAATTCGTATGCAACTCGGCCTATTCTTCGCCGAATCTGATATGGCCCAATGAATCTCGGGCTAAGCTTGCCTTTCTTGCCGAATCTCATCCCCCTTTTCATTGGAGACACCTTTAGATATACCCAATCATTTACCGTAAATTCTAGATTTCTGCGCCGCGTATCTGCATAAGACTTCTGGCGGCTCTGAGCAGTCAGTACATGTTCTCGGATAAACTTTATCTTTTCCTCTGACTGCCGAACAATGTCTGGGCCAACTAATGCTGATTCCCCCACTTCAAACCAGCCTACCGGCGAACTACATTTTCGCCCGTATAATGCCTCGAAAGGCGCCATCTGAATAGCTGAATGGTAATTGTTATTATAAGCAAATTCAATCAACGAAAGATGCTCATCCCGGCTACCCCCAAAATCTGGCACACACGCTCGCAGCATATCTTCGAGCGTTTGGATAGTCCGCTCAGCCTGCCCATCCGTCTGAGGGTGGAATATTATGCTTAAATTAATCTGCGTTCCCAAACTCCTCTGGAACGACTGCCAGAATCTAGTTGTAAATTGTGCTCCCCTATCTGAAATACTGGATACTGGCACTCCATGCAATCTAACTATTTCTCTGATACATAACTCGGCATAATCCTCAGCCGAAAAGGTAGCCCTCACTGGCAGGAGATGAGCTGATTTTGTCAGCCTGTCAACTATTACCCAAATAGAATCATTTCCGCGTCTGGTACGGGGTAATCCTGCCACAAAATCCATATTCACTGCTTCTCATTTCCCAAGAGGCACAACTATGTTCTAAATTAACCCGCCTGGTCTCTGATATTCTGCCTTCAACTGTTAGCAGTTAGGACACTGGGCTACCGATAGTTCTCTTTAATGTCATGGTACCTCTTTGTCGTATCGGGATGAAGAGAATAGCGGGCGTAATGCGCCTCGCTCATAAACTGCTGGCGATGCCCCAAAATATCTGGAGCGCAATGCGGCCTTTATATCGCCACCCTTCATCCCCGGTTATCTGAAAATATGTCATCTCTCCTTACTGAATCTTATATTTAAATTGAACCTGGCTAGAGTTTCTATACTGCCGTTCCTTTACTTCCACCATTAACGATAACGCTGCGACATTCTGTATTATCATTCTGTTATCCTTTATTTCTGCTATGTGTACGGCTAAACCGGCTAACTAGTGAAATTCTCGGGTCTATTCTCGCTATTCAGGCGGCAAGTATGCCAACTCCCCGTAGATTTATGGCTAAGGGCGTCTGCCACCATATTAGCCCTTCCTGGGTGATACAAAATTTTCGCTCTTGAAGGCATAAGCTACTGCAGCTAACTGGGTGATACCCAGGTCGTGGGTGAGATAATTCTTTTCACGTTTCTTCAATTGCCTGAAAGTATAAACTGTTACTTTACCATGCTGCACCAATCCTCTGTACCTTCTGGCGATACTAACACTGGAGCTGATGTTAACCTGGATTTTAACTCTTGGAAGTTCTGCTCACACGCCCCAGTTTACTGGAACTTCGCTGCCTTCTGTGTCAACTTAGTGAGAGGTGCTGTTAAGGTGGAAAATCCTTCCACAAACCCTCTGCGGTACTCGGCTAACCGCAGGGACTGCGTACTTTGATCGGAGTGGTAGGTCTAGGCTATGTCTTCACTATTTCGATTTTCTGTGTATCTGTCTGTACACCAACCTCTGACACAATGTGACCAAAAAGGCTACTAAACTCAACCAAAATTTAAATTTACAAAATTTGACATATAACTGACGGTCATACTGGTTTATTATACCGGAGAATCTGACAAGTAATCTATCGGTATAGTTAGAGCTTATCTGGCCTTCTGGCCGCATGCTAAGGCTACTTGTTGCTAAGGTGACCTTGAACGACTATCTGCACACCATGTGCCCGTATCTGATCAGGGGGGTCCTGATATTGATCCTGACCTCTAATGATCTGGCTGCATAACCCTAAATAACGGAATAGTCGGGTTGAATAACCCGAATGTGGTAGTAGTCCAACCATGCCCTAACTGTGCTACTTGAGTACTTATAGTTCGTACATAACCGCAAACTCGTGGGCATCTAACTGCTCTGTTATTTTGCTTAAACCACTGTAAGGCTGAACTTAATCAACTTATTCTCAGGCGATCAATCTCTGGACCTTCACGGGGAGTCTACTGATCCCCTGGTCTTAATAAACACTGTGCTAGCAGGATACTATCAATTTCTTATGCCTTGTGTGTATCCACTTGGATTTATACTGCTATTCTGGGGAATTCTCAGTCTTATGAGCTGTTTTGTAAATACTGGCCTTCTGCTAAGGCTCTGTATCTACATGTCTTACGAAAACCAGCCGAAATACTAGTCTGTCGCTGACTACTGATGTGGACCCTTCCTTGGGGTACCCACGGGTATTCTGACTGGGACGGTCGGCTGACTTATGGGGTGTTCTACATAACAACTACTAGGTTGACTAAGGCCGACTGTCGCCTATAAGGCTGGGAAAACGACGTATGACCACTTAACATGCTAGAACAATTCTGATATTGTTAATCTCTGAAATTTGCCTATTCGGCCTCTAATCCTGGTTCTGGCACATGCACTACTGTTACCGATCTTTAGGGATGCCTCCCTGCTAATGCAGGCGCCAGCTGGTCGGTAGACTGTCTAACTGTGCCCATATCCTCTAGCCATTTGTCTTAGGCCAATAACTCTGGTAAGCTCCTAGAGCCTAGCTCTGGCAACAACACATAAGTCTGTTAATCTAATAACTGGAAACTGAGATAGTTTCTATGACTTCATACGTAATTCACACTTAATCCGCCCTTTCTCCTCTTCTTTTCTTTCTTTCTCCTCCCTTTTTCTTCTCTTTTCTTTTTTTTTTGTCCTATAATGAAATTTGTATATGCTTTCTATTACTAATCAACATCTGTGATTGTAGCCCTTATAGGCAACCACTCACAACATATCTATGATCTGTATACATATATATCGCTAGCTACGTACAATATGTACTGATTTCTGCGGTAATTCATAATCCCTGACAGGTTCTGCTGAGTCTCACATCGTACATGATACATTTCTTCTACGGCCTAATAATATCTCCTGCCCTGACTTATCGTTTCATTGCATTGTCACCCCATTCTGAAAGTAACAAACATAAACATTCCAGTTATTGTCTGCTGTTTGAAATTCTGCCACTCTTGCAATGTGGGGGTCGACGTTCAAATCCTATAGCCTTACTAGGCATATATTGAGAGCCCATGACTGTCTGCTGGGCCCTATCTCTGGGCTACACTAGATTAGAATTGCTGCATCGATAACTTCTTAACTCCTCCATAGCGGACATACTGCGGTATTCTTAACCGCAATCTTACTGTCAGCCCGAGGCTTAATCCTTAATACGATATTGTATCAATTCGGGGATAAATTCTAACTTCCCCACAAGATCTGACATTCCTGCTTCTTCCCCTCATCTTACTTAAGCTGAACTCTGGGGTTCAAAGTACCTGCTCTTCATTGTTAACAAGATTGCTGGTCCAGTATCGGTTCATACTTCCCCTGACTTGCAGTCAGACCTATCTGATTTACATGACCCCTCACCCTTTCGATATCACAACCGGATCATAACTACAATCTCACAGGTACGCCTTGCTATCTATTAGTATACGTGGCGAACTTGGCCTTTTTCTGACTTGAACTTGACTATTACCCCGGCATTCATCACTAACAGGTCTTTTACCCCTGCTTCGGGTAAGCTAACGGTCTTACTTTCTCTACTGGCTTATTATCATAAGGGCCTGCACAACTTACGGAATCATAGGGGCTCTTATACTTTCTAATACTTACTAGGATCAATCAACCCATCATTACTTACTGCTTGATTTGACAACCCCATCTCAAGCCTTATGCCCTTTTACCATACTGGCATCAAAATCAAGAGGTGGGAATAGCCCTTTTCTTATTGCAACAAATAAAAGCATTTAACGGTACCACATCCAAAAAGATGTAGTTGGGATTCCTGCATTTCCCTTTCTTTCTTATACTTACCTGGTGGTCTGACCTTGTCTGTAATCTTCATCAGATCTTATATAGCTATTAAATAAATCAACTCGTATGTACATTACACTCCTGACTTCCTATTCTAACGTTATCAACGTATACTGGGGATAGTACCGATAAATGTATCATGCTGGGAGGTCTCGGGTACCTCCTCCTGCTGCTGTAGTTATCATGTAACTGGCTAATGCCTTCTTCTGTTGCTATATCTGATCTTCTGCCTGTAGTAGGGTAATGCTGATTTGCCTTTGTATCTGTAATCAAAGAATACGGTAAGTTTTTAGCGACTCAACCCTATACTGTACCGCTCTAAAGCACGACTGACTGAGAAGGAAAGGTAACCATCCTATTATGCCTCGCAGCCTCCTGCCTATAGTATGTGGTGCACAACACATCCATAGACAAGACTCTACTTAGCACGGCTTGTAGACTCCCTCGGACACGACCTGCTCTGATACCAAGTTTGTCACACCCCGCCTTGGGGGGTATGACTGGCACCTGGTGCCCTACTAGGACCTGAACTACTGGACCGCTAAGCCTAGGCACATCTGGTACCTGGCTGGCTCTAATTCACATTTCTAGAAACGAAGGGCTATATAACGGCTGTAAACACAGCCTCCGGCCCATTGGCCTATAGCCTCCTGTACCTGTAATAACAGCTGTCCAGAACAAGCAACTATAGGGAAGCCTATGTGGGCCGACAAGGCCACCATGCTGTCTAGTTATGTGCATTCAGCGATAAAATACTAGAATGCTACGTGACCGACAAGGTCACCACTACTGTCAAACTTATGGCCCCACACGGCCAACATAAAAGAAGCAAGAGTACTAGCAGCTAACAACTGCACGACCTCACACGACCGGCTCAACTGACCACAAGGAAATATACAGACTGCAAGCCTCTACGAATAGCAACCCCGTACTATACAACAAAGAACTGGAATACACCTCTGAAATTCAGTCTCCGGATGACAGGAGCTGAATACTCGACCGCTGACAGGAATCACGTAGTGTCACCTGCTCGTCTATAAGTACCTGCAGGCAAGTAATGCAGCGCCCCACCGGGCGTCAGTACCGCTGGTACTGAGTATGTAAAGCAACAACTGAAAGAAATATCCGAGAAACAACAATATAACTGATGAAACTGAAATAGAAAGGAATGAATTAACCGTCAGATAATGTAAGCCATACCTTTTCTTAATTATACTGGAAGGAGTAGGAATCGTACCTGAGAATTTATCGTGCTACTGTCGATCTACTCGTATCTACTGTAACAGGGTATAACACATCATAACATAACATAGCACACACAAACCTTACCCGGCCCCCATAAGCCGGGAGGTACAACCAGCACAGAATCTATACCCCTACCCCGGTCATCCCATCTCCTATAATGGCTGCAAGCATCCCGCCGGTCCCCTGGGTATGCACTTGGGCTCGCTGAGCCCCTGACTATAACTGCATCTGAGTCCGGAGGACTCCTGAATCTGCACCCGGGCGTATCCGCTCGACTGGGGTGTGTAAGGGCCGATCAAGGCACAAATATGGGAAAAACTGGCATCCCATCTTCGTCCCCTGTGGGACGGCATGCCACTCCGTGGAGCGACGTATCCTCGTCCTCTGGCGGACGAGTCGATACAGCTATTAACCCTGGGCGGTCATGGATGCTAGGTAATCCAACCCCAACAATACAATGGTCTCAACTGGTAATACTGTCTGTGTATCTCACATGCTAAGGCTAATAAGGGTAAAGTACCGTATATATTACATGCTGAGCTAATGATAGTAATCTGTACGTATCTGTTACGTGCTGAGGCAGGTAAATATATATAAATATGAACATAATCCCCTGCCAGACTGTACTGGGGCAGATGCTATACAAGATAGTGTTTCTGCTGAAAACTATGCTGTTTACTGAGTTCCTGTATTAACATGATTTCCTATTTCTAACATGCTTTTTAAACTTCATTTTAGTCTGCTATTCTGTTTCTGAAATGCTTTATAGGTGCTGCATTACTTTGCGGGGTTTCACTGAGTACAACAATATCATAACATGTCGTATTACATCACATACTGAGCATGCTGGACAATCTCTAACACTTGCATTAGAATCTATATCGTACTAGTAGGTCTCATACACATTACAACCCAATGCTTCTCACATTGTACCAATATTCATAATAACGCAATACTCGACTTCTGAATATTTTACTGGTCTGAAAATTGCTATATTGTCTCAATATTACTTAACTTGCCGAGGAAACTAACTTTACATACCTTATCTTTGAATTATTCGTCCGTTGGACGAGGCTCGGCCGTTAGTTCAACTATTTTCTCCCAACTGCATTCATAAATACGTCAATTAATACTAAATACAACTTTATTGTAAAGAGCAACGCCACTTTCGATATAGCTTATAGCCTAAACTTAGGCTTATCGAAAGACGGTCGAAAACTCGCTATTTTTCAGCGGCCCAGAAGGGAGAAATATTCACTTCTCAGCTAGGAACACATAGACACTAATTTAGAGCAATTCCACTTACCTTAGCTCGGTGGCTCGCCGATTCGTCGGCCGTATTTCACGAAACTAAATCCGTAGAAATGCTCTCTGCTGCTAAATACTTTGGTATCTAGGATTAATTTGAGTTTGGGCAGCGTTTGGCAGCGTAATCGGACGAAAATATATAATTTCCTTCGTCTTCCTCTGCTTTACTGCGTGTTCTAGAATTTTATAAAGTGTTGAATGATTTTAAACCGAAGTGGGGGCTTTATATACTTGGGCATGAACTTGGGCAACGTGTCACGGAGCCATTGCGGAGGCCTCACCTCCGTGACACGCTGCCATCGCGGAGGGGCTCTGCCTCGGCTCCTCCCGCGATGGTTCGACGGGTTTCTCGTCCGATCTTTTTCCTGGCCTTTCTCTAGCACGTATGGCCTTCTAATATGCTTAACCAACGTGCGAATAGGTCGTCTAGGTGCCGGGAATTCTACGGGGTATAACATGAACCTACCTCATATATAGATGTTGTAAAGGATGATAAGTGGATAGAGGCCATGAAAGCTGAAGTTACAGCTCTTGAACAGAATCATACATAGGATATTGTGACTCTACTAGAAGGAAAAGTTTCAATAGGCTGCAGATGGATTTATACGATAAAATACAAAGCCAATGGTAAGATTGAAAGGTTTAAAGTCAAACTGGTAGCAAAGGGCTATAGTCATCAAGAGGGAATAGATTATCAAGAAACATTTAGCCCTGTGGTTAAGATGGTAACCGTGAGGACTATTCTAGCAATTGTTGCATCTAGGCAGTGACATATCCATCAAATGGATGTCTCTAATGCCTTTCTCCAAGGTGATCTATATGATGAGATTTACATGAAACTATCACAAGGAATTAAGAGTCAGGGGGAGACCAAACAGGTATGTAGACTCAATAAATCCTTGTATGAATTGAAACAGGCACATAGACAATGGAATGCTAAAATTGCAGAGGCTTTAATGAAGTTTGAATTTGTACAAAGTCATTATGATCACTCACTATACAGCAAGAAGAGATGTAGAGGGTCTGTGATACTACTAGTGTATCTAGACGATATAATCATCACTGGAGACAGTTTACAATTAGTAACTGAAATAAAGGAAGTCTTGTAGAAGACCACTTAGGAGATCTCAAATATTTTCTAGGACTTGAAGTTGCTAGATCAGCAAAAGGGATTATACTACACCAAAGAAAGTATGCCTTAGAAATTATTTCAGAAACAGGATTAAGTGCAGCTAAACCAGCTAGCACGCCCTTGGGTACAAATGTTCAGCTCATTAAAAAAGAGTATGATCAACATATCTTGAAAAATTGTGATGATAAGAAGAAGTCAACAACCAAGCAGACTGATGGAACACTAGCAGATCCAGCTAGTTATCAAAGGTTAATTGGTAAATTGTTATATTTGACAGTTACAAGGCCTGATATTGCTTGTAGTTTGCAAACCTTAAGTCAGTTTCTTCAACAACCAAAAGAGTCTCATATGGAAGCAGCATTAAAGGTAGTCAGGTATGTTAAACAACAACCTATACAAGATATCTGGTTGTCCAGTAACAAGAAGGATTTGATCAGTGCTTATTGTGATGCTGATTGAGCAGCTTGTTCACTTACCAGAAGATCAGTCACTGGTTATCTAATTAAACTAGGAGACTCATTAATTTCATGGAAATCTAAGAAGCAAGTCACTGTCTCCAGAAGCTCAGTAGAAGCTGAGTATAGGAGTTTAGCAACAACAGTTTCAGAACTGACCTGGTAAAGGATTTTGGAATACCAATTCAACTACCTATGAAGGTGCATAGTGATAGTAAGGCAGCCATTCAAATAACAACCAATCATGTGTTTCATGAATGAACAAAACATATTGAGATTGACTGCCATTTTATAAGGGAAAAAATTGAACAAGGTCTGGTCAAAACTGAGTATATATCAACAAAAGATTAACCTGCTGACATCTTGACAAAGGGACTCAACAGATTACAACACCAACATCTTTTATCAAAACTAGGTGTATTCAATATATTTACAACACCTAGCTTGGGGGGTGTTAAGTAAATAATGTAGTTAGCAGTTAATTATGTAATTAGTTAGTTAGTTAAGTAAGTAGTTAACTAACTATAAATAACTAAGTTTACCAGATATATTTCCACTTTTCTTTCCTCTCAATTTCCTGATCATAAACTCTCTCTGTATAACATTTCACTCTCAATGTATTTCAATGTATTTCTTATTCTTCTTGTTCCTTGATCTTGGATTATCTTAGTTTCTCGATAACCTATAGTTAGAACTCAATTTCTAATTTGTGCCAATTGTGTTCACCTCCACAGAGTCACAAATTAAGCTCTAAGAAGAAGTTACAGACATGAGAAAGGGAAGATAAAAAAATAAACAAAATAAAATAATTATTATTGCATATTTTTTTAATTTATAAATTACACACGCAATTATTTTAACATGTTTAAGACACACATGAAGGTGCTTAAAATGGTTACTTGTATAGTTAAAAGTGTTTATTTAGCGGTGGGTGATAATTTTAAGGAACTACTTATATATTTCGTCTAAATATTAATTATGATTTTCTCTATTATGAATTAGAGATTTATCGAAAACAATTTAAAAATAGGATCACAACTGCGATAAGCACAAAAATAAGTAAAATTACATAAAGACCCAAATTATGATAAAGTTGATAGACAATCTTCACAGTTAATTTTTAACCAGATTCTATTTAGCAGGATTAAAAATGCACTATTTTAGGAAACTCAAGGATTGAAAGATCCTCAAAGATATATTCAAAGGACAAAATTGACCTACCCTTAAAGATGAGGGACAATTTCAGGTGAAAATCATAAAAACACTCCTAGTCGGGCCGGGCCGAGCCATTGGAGATTTGGGCATAAGGTTTCGGGAGTTTTGGGCCAGGTGTTCAGATCTCAAAGTAAAAGGCTGCTTCTCGCCGTTTAGGGTTTTAGAAGTCACTCTTTCCATCTCTTTCAGCAAAATCGATTTTCTCTGTTTCTCACAAAAGCTCTCTCAGTCTCAGCCATGACTGCTCAATCGCAAGAAGAGCTCCTAGCCGCCCATCTCGAACAACAGAAGCTCGAAGTAATTCTCCATCTCCACCTACCTCTCCCTCTCTCTTTCTCTCTCTCTCTCTCTCTATATATATATGTATATATGCGTATTTTACACAAATGTGGAGGCGAAGGTCTGGATTGTGTTCTGATCTTATTGCTAGTTCATGATCTGTTTTGTTATGCTTGGATTAATAGTTCGATTATTAGTTTGGAAGATTCGGTTATTGCTTGAGATATATCTCGTGTTTTTTTTTAATATTTAATTTGTTATACCTAAATGATTTGGTTGCGATTGTCTTGGTTAAGTGAGACGAATTGGTATTTGTAGAGAAACTGGAAGATTAATTGAAAGTTTTGAGAGAAGATGTGTAATATACTCGTTCATATTTGTAAAGGTTATATTTCTATTAGTAAAAGTTTGAAGATTTAGGCTATTCATAGGCTCCCAGGTATTTTGGTTGCAATTGACAATGTACTTATCAGTTTGCAAATTGAAAAAGTAAATTAATATATGTAAAAAGACTACTGATTCCCTGTTTTCCTCCATAAATTTTGAATGGTCTTTCCGATAGAAAGATGGAACATTATTTTTGTTGTTGTATATTGGGATTCATCACAAATTGACAAGTTTTACACTGTCTGTCAGCCTACCAAAACCCTCCTTCATTCATGCTTGGGATCAGCAATGTGAACAAGCTCACACAAGCCGACCCGGCTTGTTTAGGAATGAGGTGTAGTTGTTGTTATTATGTATTGGTATATATAACTAGCTTTCTGGTGTTACAATTGCATTGGAGGCCAATTAATTGCTCAGAAATGCATAAAATAATCAATATTTGGAAGCAACTACTAATTTGCTTGTCCATCAGGTAGACACTAAATGATGTGTTCTTGAGTGAAACTTTGGATCTTCGTTATCCAAAAAATCAACAGTTTGAATCTCTCGAGGCTACTAACACAATCAGTAGGATGATAAAATTTATGTATAGAAGTGTAAAAAGAAGGAAAATGCACAAAATTAAGCTTCTTTAGTCCACGTTTGGATGCTTAAAGTTATCAACTTTAAGTGTATTCTCAATGTTATTTATAATTGCAGCTTTTCTCAAAAGAATTGGTCATTTTGCTCCTTCTGTAAGCTTATATAGTTTTTTAATAACTTCTCTTGTAGTCTGAGGAACCTATCATTGAGGATGAAGATGATGATGACGACGATGATGATGAGAAAGATGACGACGATGCTGAAGGTAAGTGTACAACCATAATTGACAATTCTAAGTCCTGATTTGGTTTGATATTAGTCTGCCAGTTCTTATAAGGCATCATTCAACTTATGAGTGTCAGCTGTGGCACAGATATCCTTTATAAAGGGATCTCATCTGACACTGTTTCACAAAAGAATTTCTTATACATGTGTGAGAGAATATGTCTCTGATAGGGCTACAACTTGAAAATAATTTAAAGTAAATGCTAATATGAGACAGGAAGCCTTAAAACCAACATAATCCTAGACTCTAACCCATGTTGAATTATGATAATAGACTGACACTCGTTGCATAAAATCTCGCATCAGTCACTTTAGTGCCATTTTCTACTTCTAAGTTTTCTTTAGTATTCCTTAGATTTTGTGAGACCTGCTTTAATAGGCACGGTGATTGAGGAGTTAGTTTTACGTATAATTTATTTCCAGACTAGGAAAGATTTATTTTTAGTGTTTGTAAAGTCTATCTTATTGGAACAGTTCTTGGTAGGCTTTAAATGGTCTACCAAACTGTATTTCTTGAAGTTGTGAAGACTGATAATTTTTTATTAGTATTTTTGTAATTTTCTCAACGTTTTAGTTTATTTCCTATGCGGAAAGTGTCTCACATAAAATGCAATAGAGGTAGTGTTGATGTCTGCAATTGTTTGTCACATTGATTTACAATTACTCCCATCTATTCCATGCTTTTGATTTTCTTCTTAGTTTAGTTTCATAGAGCTTGTTTTTGTTCTAATCTCTTGTAAGTTAAGTATGAACATTTTTTTATCAAATAAAAGTTATGTGAATTATTCATGGCTTTTTAGTTGAATTATTCCTGATTAGTTCGTCAGGCATTGATTTAGATTGTATCAGATGGATATGGCATCCCTTCTGGGACACCAAATCCATTGAACCTTTCCATTCCAATCAGCAGACATGAAATAATTTCTCTATCCCCTAACAATAGATAACATTTTGAACTGAGATACAGTGCGATATCATTGCCTTCCAGTTCAGCCTATAACCAAAAGGTTTTTCTTACTGGCAATTATCTTTCCGAGATGGTGTGAAGTTATGTGCCTTCTAACCCCTCTATATTTGAATGTAAGTGATTAAAAATTCGTACATTTTCATATCCCTCTATATTTGGAAGTAAGCGCTTCAAAATTCATACATTTTCATACTGTGTTATTTTTCCACATAATGTTATGCGGCTTTCAAAAACTATTGTAATTTGTAATAAATTTCAAAAATATCATTTTTAGGTGTCAACAAAGATACTCTTATGCTATTTACATACTGATAATTCTTTAGTTTAAATTTTTTGAATAAACATTGCGTTGGATCATAAGTTCTAATTTCAGAGGACTAAAATAACCAACCTAAATGAGTGAATACGTATTAGAAGGAATGCTCCATGAGAACCTCCTTGTACCAAAAGTCCCACTACAAAATATGGACAAGCTAAACCCATAAAAAAGAGAATGTGTCAGAAACTAACAGAAGCCCTCGTGTTTGCCTGAATTCATTCCTGTAGCTCATAAATTGTATCCTCAAGAGTCTAGATTTAATCTTGTAAGTTGCATTTGGTCCACGTTGGAGTGCTGCATGTTTATCTCTGTCCAGATGCAACAGAAAGGCCAGGAGAGTTGTTTCTTCCCTGATTATTGTGGCAATACTTAAATGTTTATTGTTGTCGGCAGAACTCGGAGATGGTAGTGGCAGGTCAAAGCAGAGCAGGAGTGAGAAGAAGAGTCGAAAAGCTATGCTAAAGCTAGGAATGAAACCAATCCCAGGGGTCAGTCGTGTAACTGTCAAGAAGAGCAAAAATGTAAGTTGACTTCATTATTATTTGTTAACTTCCCTTTTTCCTTTATTTTCTTTTTAAAACTATTTCAGTTGGTTAGGTTGTAATCAATAACTTTCTTTTGATTGTTTTGTTTTTATTTCATTCAGATACTATTTGTCATCTCAAAACCAGATGTTTTCAAGAGTCCAAATTCAGACACATATGTCATATTTGGCGAAGCAAAGATTGAGGACTTGAGCTCTCAATTGCAGTCTCAAGCTGCAGAGCAGTTTAAGGCTCCTAATCTGAGCAACGTTATATCGAAGCCAGAGCCATCGACTGTGGCTCAGGATGATGAGGATGTAGATGAGACTGGTGTAGAACCAAAGGATATAGAGCTGGTGATGACTCAAGCAGGAGTTTCCAGACCCAAAGCTGTCAAAGCTCTCAAGGCTGCAGATGGTGATATTGTCTCTGCTATCATGGAACTCACAAACTAGGATGCTTTCCGAATCTTCTGAGCAGTGATTTCTTTGAAAATATTGAGGTCTCGCAATTTTTAAAGGTTGAGTTGCTGCTCCTTTTTATATGTGTGTCCTTTCAACTTACTGTCTTTCTTAAGTTGTATACCAGATTGGATTGTTATGTATGAGAGAAGGTTTAAATTTATGCTGCCGATTTTTGTCTTTAACTAAATATCGTCTCTATTATACTTCCTGCTCCTTTACTGGGCTGCAAAAGAGCCAGGTCTGCTAAGGAGCTATCAAAGTCTCAATCTAATCTGGAAGTAAATGAGGTGAAGCCCTGCTTACCCTTTCTGTTTTTGTGTCTCCATATTTTGAAGTTTCTCAAGTCCGAAAATGAATTTGAACGGGTCAAAATGTGTTAGATCAATAAATGTATCCTTGTGCAATTATGTCTAAAAATTTATTTGGGCTGATAAGATTAGTTAAACTAATGGGTCGTAGCCATGCAACTTGACACAAGTCTCTATCTTCATGTCTGCAGATTTTAATGAACATTCTCAACCAAATGTTCCCAAACAAGTTGACTAGTATGTTTAGTTTTTCCTCAGCGGGAACTTCACATTAAGTTGAAGCATCAAATCGATTGAAAAGCATATGCCCTTTCAAGGTCTTGTACTGATCTGATTGAGATGCTAAAATATCCGTCAAATCGACTCTAATTTAAGTTAATAATAATATACCTCAGTGTAATTTCATAAATGAGATTTGGAAAGAGTAATGTGTATGCTAACCTCATTCTTACGTTGGGAAGGTTGTTGGATCGTTTTCGAAAAATTCTTGGCTCAAATAAAACAATTTAAAGTAAATAATGAAAATTAGAAATAATAACAATAGCAAATAATACGATAACCGAAATAATAGGAGAGTGATAAAAAAGCAAAGGAAATAATATACCTAATGTAATTTCACAAGTGAGGTTCGAAAAGGAGACAATAGATAATAATAATAAAAATTAGAGAAAAAGATAATTGGAGAGTAATAATAATAATACTCAAATGGAAACCTAGACAATGTTCAACTGCATATTAACTTTTTCGGTCTACCTCATCCTCTCCTCATCTGTCAATCTTCAATCTCTATTTTCTCTTATCTAGGATCACATCTTCGATAAGCTAAAGTCAGAAAATATATCATGTCCTATCTTATAAATTTTTACCCAATATTTTTCGATCTACCTCATCCTCTCCTCATTCCCACCCTGACCAACCTCAGACACCTCATCTGTCAATCTCCTCTAGCAATTCATATGACATCTATGAGTTCCTCTTTCTTCCTCTGTTTTTACATTACAAACTAAATATAAGAATCTAAAATGTTAATTTCCCTTCCATTATGTCATATGACACTTTTATTTTCCATTCCAAACAATTAATGAGTCTCTATGCAGGGAGGAAATGATAAAAGAGAAGAACATATTATCCTACCTTCTATTTGTACCCAAGCCCAACCAAACAGAATGGGGAATCTATTATATAGAAAGATCAAGAGGGGTAGACCAAGGGTAGAAAAGTAATTTCAAATTTATTAAATAAGCATATTTGTTAATAAATATTAAATTTTTATTCATGACCCGCTATTTTCCACCTTTGCTATGTAATTAAAAAAAATCTCAAATAAGTTGTTTTATATAGTATTTTTAACTATAAATTATCTAATCGATAATTTTATAATAACTAAAATGTATAACAAAATATGATATTTATATATAGCAACAAGAAATTATTTCTCTAAGACAAACTATTTTATTTGTATTTTTCATTGAGCTTTTTATTATAAAAAATATCGCTTTAATAATTATATAGCTCAAGTGTTCATTTTTATTTAGTAAAATAACAAAATATGGTATTTATATATATTAATTTTATTATTTCTTTAATAAACATTATTTCACTTATATTATTTATTTTCTATATTAGGTAAAGAAGACAAAAGAATTTTCTTAAAAAGAAGCTCACGATAAATATAATTTATATAGATTTACAATTAAATATTTATTATATTGTTACAAATTAATATCTTTATACAAGTTCTGAAATTTCAATTGCTACATTGAGTTGCAATTGTATGGTGCTAACTTTGTTTGACAATGATTCAATATATTTGATGAACTTTTAAAAAGATGTAGAATTTTATTTCAAGTCCTTTTTTTAATAATAAAATATTAAAATATTCTCAAATTGTACAAAAAAATGACTCTCTCTTTGAAACACTATTTCTCCACTTATGGTCAAATTTAATTGGATATGATCAAACTTAGTTGGGTACTTTCTCTGTGCTCACTAAGAAGTCAATATTATATAAATTTTAAAGTACACAAATATACAATTAATGATACTTTTAGAAAGAAAAAAAGAAGAAAAATAATTTTTTCTTGAATAATATTTCATAAAAGAATGAAATATATTAGAACAATTAAACATACCAAATGAGTATAACTATGTATTTTAAATTTAATAAGAATTTGCCTGGATAATGTTTTTAAAAACATTAATCAATCTTTAGTTTAGTGGTGTAGAATCTTTTAAAAATAAAATAAAAAGGTTGAAATCTATATAAATAATACTACAAGGTGGGTAAAAATATTAATATACTATAAAATTTTTTATGTAAAGTATAAAATTTTGATAAATATTGTAAAGTGGTAGAGAATTCTAAGATATTAATAAGATCTTTAGAAAATTAAAATAAAGAAAAATAATACTACTTCTATTTCAATTTGTTTGTCTTATTTTTCTTTTTAATGTTTTTAAAAATAACTCTTTTATGTTTTAACAACTCTTTAATTTTAAGTTTCAATGTTTCATGTTTAAAATCACAGGATTAAAGAGAATTTTAATACATTTTGCATATCCTTAGTTTAATTTAAGACCACAAGATCCAAAAATCTTCTTTACTTTGTGAAATTTAGTGTCAAGTCAAAATAGACAAACAATTAAAACAGAAAAAATTAAAATCATGACTCTAATATATCAGATCTCATCACATAAAAGCATGTTTGTATATTATTTTTCTATTTTAAAATATTTATAAAGTGTGTAATTACAAGAAATCATAAAATATTTTATATATATATATATATAATTATTGAACTCGTGCATCGCACGGGTTATATAACTTAGTATAAAAGAAAAACACAAAGGAAAAAGTATCCCTCCATTTTAATTTGTGTTTTATTTGATTAGGTATAAAGTTTAATTTTTTTTTTAAAAAAAATAGGATTTTAAAAATTTGTGATTTAAACATATCATAATATTCATGTAATTACAAAAAATCGTGACAAAGTAACGAGAATATATATATTTTCAAAACAATTCTAAATATTAAATAAACTGAATCGGATAAAATATTTGTTTTTCCTCATTTTGTTTATTACAATATGGTATGTGGTATTTATTTTTGGGTTCTCAAGTACCTCAAATTCGTGTTGCATAATATTCATTAAAGGAAAAAAAATATTTTCTATCAAAATAAATTTATTCTCAACTTGAACTCGAAATTTCTAATTAAGAAACAACAGATGATTCATTTTCCTCTTCTTAATTTACTTTCCACATGGAAGGAAGGACCTTTCTCTGTTAAACCTCCCTTTCAATCGCTCTCTCCCTATAGATCGAGCCTCTAAACCTATATAAAAGAATTATTCAGCATACAAAATATAAATTATAGCATCATGCTGTAATAAGCATGACATCATGATTGACAACTAACAAATTTGTCAAAAAGGTCATTTAATAATTAGATGGTGATTGAAAATTGACTAAAAGACACGTCATTGCTCTTCTTACAGACAGCTCCAAAGTGGGCCTCAAAGTCCAAAGTCAACAAACAGCCCAAATTTATTTCTCTGTTTTTTCCCCCAATAATACTGCCACGTAAATAATTTCATTTAATGATAAGATTTATCTTTCAAATACATTAATTTTTATTTTTTAAATTTATATTTATTGAGATATAAATTCATTAAAAGTGTGGAATATAATTTGTGAAATATTATGATGTAAAAATATAAAATTAAAAAAATTGCAAAAATACAAATGAATTAAAAATTATTTGGTTCCCGAAGATATATATATATATATATAACTTCAAAGATTAAACTGAAAAAGAGATGAACAAAAGAAGCAAGATAGTACTCTCTTTGGCTCAATTTATATGATATTATTTGATTTGATATCCATCAATTATGATCGTATCTTCACAAGAAAAGCTAGTGATATTTGTTTTTTTTTCTGTTTTTTATATTTATATTCTTTCTATTTTTTGTCTGTTTAAATTAATTAATACATACATTTTTCTTTCTCGTATACAAAATTATTTAACTAATTTTTTTGCGATCTTTTTGTTTATAAGTTAAATGTGAACCAAACATCAAATATTCTATCATAATATTTTGCTACAACAATCATAAGACTTTAAAAAATAAACACTACTATTATAATAAAATTTGAATATATATATATATATATATATATATATATTAATAAAAATAAATAATACTAAATTCGATCTAACTGTTTATATAAATTAAAAAAAATAGTCAAAATCAAAGTAGAAAAGACAGTACCATCAAGTACAGCAACCTATATTTGACTATTTGATTTATTGCAAAGTTAAAATAAATTGGACATTTAGTGCAACAATCAAGATGGCCGGTTAGGTGGTCATCAACTTCTTTCCAATTCTTGTTTTATTTGTTTCAAATAGTAAATGTTGATTAATATTTGAATTAGTTGGGAGTTAAAAAGTGGATATTGTATACCGAGTTAAAATTAAAAAAAGAAAAATCATATATTAATATTTTTGTTCAAGAGAAAAAGAACGAGAAGAAGAATTGACGAGGCAATTATTTTCGAAAAGAAACTAGTGATGGAAAAAAAATTGACGATGATATACTTTTATTAATAGATGTTTGATTTTTTGATATTAAGAATAAGATATGTGTTATGATATAAAATCTGTGTTTGACTCATTGGACTAAAAATGAAATTTATAAGGTATATTATAAAACATGCGTTTGGTTTAAACCTCATAGATTAAATAAGATTTTATTTTGAATTTTTATCTTGTAGTTCTGAAAATACTTTTGAAGAAAAGTTCTTCAAGAAGGCATATTATCATTTTATTATTTTATTTCGAGATTACTAAAAAATAATTTCAAAAATTATACTTTTTGGATTTTAAACCATGAGGCTTTACAGCGTTTGGAACTCTTTATCATGTCTTATAACATGATTGCTAGCATATTTTTTTTTCATTTTGATATTAAATTTACTTATAATAAACTTAACAATAGATATTTTTGCGATTCGTAAATTACAAAATTAACACCATATAGTTTGAATATGTCAACATTACTTCATGTCTATGTCACTTTCATTTATATTTTGTATAAAAGAAAAATTCTTATTTATAAGTCTTAGAGGTGAGCTACATGACTAGGTCTAACAGTAAAGACAATACACTTCAATTTTCAATTTGCAACTAATTCATAAACAATTAATTATTCTAGTTAAAAAAATATGCCAAAAGATATCATAAAATCTCTAGAACCCAAGTCAATCTATTTTAAGGTTTTCATTTTGTGTTCGGTATTAATATTGAGACTCGATTAAATTTAAATTCATATATTACATAATTTATTTTTTATAGCAACACTTAATTTTAATATTTTTAAATCTTTTAATTTAAAATAAAAAAATTTCAACCATCAACCAAACAAATCGAATTGGTGACCCTAAGTCAACCTTGGTATGCAACAAACCTAACATGTCAGAATATTATTCCTGTCTCTGTGCAGTAAACCTTTTGACTAGGGTAAGCATTTTGCAGCTATAATTCTTATTTAATAATTTCTTTTAATCCTCCAATAACATATTGAAATAAAATATTTCAAAAAAAAATATCCCCAAATCAAGAACAAGTATATTTTAAATATAAAAATAATTATTTCAGTTCAAATCTTTAGAAGTCTTCAACTATAGAATAAAGAATAAATTCTTATTATATGTGCCTTGGTTGTTAGCTCCATGACCAAGCCTAACAATAAGGCAATATATTCTTAATTTCAATATACTCTAAATTTCAATTGCAAAAGATACATATTTTATAAAATTTTAAATTTATGCGTTTGAATTCTATAAAATATAACTTAGTGAATAAATTAATTATATACATTAAATAAATTTTAATATAAATATATATCTGATTAATATTACTGAATTTTATCCAACACACAATTTTAATAAAAGATGAGTAGATGACATAAACAAAGACCCCACTAAATACCATGCATAATAATATATTAAGATATTTTCATAATCTATAGACCTTAAAGTCAACCAAATCTAATTATGTGATAGTGTTATTTTTTAAAAAATTTTCCTACATGATTTTGGGTAAACATTTGCTGCTATAGTTCTTGTTTTTAATTCTCCAAGAAACACACAAAATAAAAAGTACTATTAAATTAATACAAATATAATATTCCATAGGAAACATAAATAAATGTTTTTATTTTTATAGATCAGATCATCCTCAAGTATATTGACAACTAATACAAGTGGGGCAACTTTAATGTACTTTTTTGTAATTAACTTATTGCTACTTGTTTTCTAAGAATTTGAATTTCAAAAAATTCATTTATGTCAAGTTTTTATTATCTTTTTAGTTTTTTTTTAAATTTAATTTAATTTCGATTTTTGATACGACTCAACTAATTCATATTTAATTGTGAATATTTTTGCTTTAATTAAGTGATCACTTAATTAAGCGAAACTATCATCAAGTACTATATGCTGATAAATAAAATTATTTTAATCTTAATTAAAAATTTTAAATTCGAACATGAGATATGATTTGAGCTTTGAAAACTATGAAGCACTATTGAGATTATGGTGGAATAGATAAAATTCATATATCTTTAATTAAAAATCTGTTATTCAAGCTTTAATAATAATTCAAATTCCTAAAATTGGCAATAAATGAGAACCATTTCCTGAATAACAAAAATTTCGATACACTAAAAATGACCAAAAAAAAAAAATCGAAACAATTTCTTGAATGAATTTTCTTTTAACAGGAACACCACAAATTAAAATTAATCATAACTTTTAAATTGCAATTTCTCGAATGAATTATAATTCTTTATATACATAAGAAATTATAATAGATTTGGCATTAGAAGTCCTATTCTTATCAATTAAATTAGTACTTTTACAATATTTATTTTTTTTATGACAAGACTATAGAATCACAAATTTAAACTAATCACGACTCTTAAATTTAAATTTATGAAATAAACCATAATTCTTCGTATACATTGGGAATTCATAGTTTCATTAATGAGAAGAGAATGATAAAAATCTTTTTAGTAGTATTTATTTTAGCTCAATCTCTACTCTAAACATACCACATCATCAAGGAGAATTAACGAACCAAAAAAAAAAAAGAAGAGAATTTGCACCACTCATAAATAAATGTTTGATCGATAATAATCTCATAGGTTGTGTATTGATCGGTAAGATTTCATTTTAAAGTTATCGATTTTAAGGTATCAATTAATTAGTTATTGGTTAGTCGTTATTGATTAGATTTTGGATTAAATATTAAGATCTCATAAGTCATATACATATTTAACTCAAAAAAGCGAGTGAAAAGAGAAAGAGCATATAAACAGCTAAAACAATCAATTTTAATTTAAATTTAAGTAACATCTCCTTCACATCTTATTGACACCCGATTCATCTTTTTACTAGAATACTTTATATATTAAAAATCAAAATTATAATTTAATAAATTATTATTCAATAACGCAAGACAGTAAATCAATAACCATTAAACCATTAACTCAATTATCAATTTAAATTATTGATTTAGCCGTCAATTTGCGAACCATTAAATCATTAACTCAATTATCAATTTAAATTATTGATTTAGTCGTGAATTTGCGGAGCCGCATTGATATATCCTGAATATAACCTCACACAAAATCAAACTCTGGAGCTTAAGAAAAAGAGAGAAACATTTACTTTGGTAATGAAAAATTGAAAACTAGAGAAACATTACAGAAATACATAAATAATAAACCAACCAAATACACATTTCACCTTTTTCTTTTAACCAAAATTAAAACCAAATTAAGAAAGAAAATATCATCTTCTAATGATTCATTTCAACATCAGATTTATCCCCAAAGCTAAAACTATGAACAGATCTGATTTTCCCAATTTACCCCTCCCCTAACTACAAAGGTGAAATTACAAGAAAGGGCCTAGTGAGTAACTACTACTACTTGCATTAGCATTACATTCCTGATTCAAGGGTAGGAAAGCCACAAAAGGAGTCAAAGCCATAGCCGCCGTCAACAGCCACCGCAGACGGGGGATGTGTGGCGGTGATACTCCCCGCCGGTGGTGGATGCATGAACGTTGAAGTCGGGTCCAGTAGAAAAGCTGATGTGTCGAGAGTAGGCAAGCAGCTAACTTGTTGAACCCCGTCAACCGGTCGTCTCGGCTCCGGCTTCAAAATAGAAGAAACCGGCAAGTGCCCGTTCCCGCCGATCCTAGCACCGGTCACCTGTTGCACCATCTGCCGGAAGCTATCCACGTCAGCCGTTATGTACGTCGTCGACGCGCGCTTCGAAGCGCGTGGCTTTCGCTTGGCGATCTTTTTGCTCACTCCACCACCGTTGCTCCTCCGTTTCGACGCGGCGGTCTCATTCTCCGACCCACCCGAAACCGTCGGCCCAGATGCGCTCGGGGTCTGAAACTCAGTCGTTTCCAGCTTAGAAAACGGGGAACCCATTTCTACAGTCGGCATAACCTCATTCCCTTCGCCGGAAAATGACTTCTGTAGCACTTTCGTTAACGTTTCAGTTTCTTTAGCGAACATATCGGAGAACCATGATTCGTTAAACGCAGAACGAAAACCCCATTGCTCCATTGTCATCAAATTATCAGAAGACGCCATTGTTTCTAAAAAAAAGTCCAGATTTTCACTACACAAGAGCTAAAAATCAACGAAACTGAGTGTTTTTAAGCTCAAAATGAATGTCTACAACATGTTTTAAGAGATGGATACAGTTTGAAAAAGACCCAGAAGCTGTTTTTTTTGAGGATTTGAGATGAATCGAGTGAAAGGTATGGAAGATGCAAGAGGTGTTAGAGAAGAGAATGGTGAAGAAAATGGGGAATAAATAGGAAGGAAAGGAAGAAGGAACCGCGTTTTCTGGGGACACGCGTCAGCAGATATGTACGGACAGTAATGACTCAATACAGACTAAAATTACTTCTACCAATTTTATTTTGACTGTAGAGTGATCAAAAAGGGAGAAAAAGTTTTTCTTTTTTTTTTCCTCTTTCTATTTATTGTACAGAACTCCCTCTATTTTAATTTGATTACGCAGGAGGATATGGCGTAATTTTAATTAATTAAATATATAATTTTAATGTAAAAAAATTAATAGATAGTTATATGTTGTTTAATTTCTGACTTTATATCTTGTTTGGTGTTGAAACTTTGAGTTTATGAATTTTAATTTTTTTTAAAAAATTATTTTATTTTTAATAAATTATTAATTATATTAAATAGTTATTTTAAGATAAATATAAGAGTTATGTTAATATTATTAGATTTTATCAAATTCATAAATTGAGTGCTAGCTTCACCCCTATCCATACCGGGTGGTAGCAATAGTATTTACTCTTGTAAGTTCTTATCTCTTAATTTATGTTATTACTAACTTTATTTGTTTAAAAAACAAAGCCTACTGTATTTGTCCTTTTTTATATTTCAATTATTTTATTATTTTACTGTAATTTTTGTTCATTCTTTTTAACATATATATCTTATATATTTTGTTATGTGTATTTTCATTTTTTATCTCTTTCCTTGAATTGCTATAAAAGTTTTTTTTTGAGTTAATGGCTTATTTATTTTTATTTTTTAAGAGATAAAAATAAAATATGTGTATCAAAACTCTATTTATGAGATTACACTAGGTATGTTAATATCAGAGTGATCAAAGGGAGTAAATTTTCTTTATTTCTTTTTCCTTTTTCTTCTCTATTGTTGTATAGTATTACCTTTGTTTCAATTCCATTATCTTACTTCTCTTTTTAGTCTATTTTATCAAAAAAAAAATCATAAATTTTTAATATCAATATTTTATATAACATATTTAAAATTATAAAATTTAAAAAATATTTTAATACATTCTACACATCTTTCATATAATTTTAAAATATTTAAAAATTTTCTTTATTTTTTTAAATTTCGCATAAATAAACAAATCAAATACAAATATAAATCATCACTATTACATTTAAATTCAACTTATGATCTTGAAATAAAATATTCATAATATATTTTAATATAAATTTCTAGATAAAACAAAAATTATTGAATTCTTCGACACTCATGTCTAATAGTATAGCTCTTCCTTAGAATACATAACTTATGTTACTTAATCATATTAATTAATAAGCATAATATATACCTTTTATTTTATTCTTTTGAATTTCGCCTCCTAATTTTTGAGAATTAGCCACTTTAATAATCTTTGATAGTTATACGAGTTATAAAAAACTATTGAGATGGATATTTATTATTTTAATCTTATTTTAAATTTCAAGTCCAGCTAAGCATAGGATTGATTCAGAACAAATTTTTGTGTTATTAATTCTTACATGTAGCGCTTATTCTCCTATAATGCCTATTAGTGCCAGTAAAATATGATTGACCCGTAATATAAAATTTTCTATCATAATTTTTCACTTAATACTAAAATTGAGAATTAATGTTTATATTCGGTTTCTGATACACATATTAAAGTTCTTTTATTTTTAAAAATTTAAATTTAAAATCTTTGATTATATATCAAGAGATCTCAATTATTTTAATCATGAATCGATAAGTTTATTAACCTAATATAGTCAAATCTTGCTATAGTAGCAACGTTTGTCTGAAAATTTCATAGTTGCTATAGTAAAGTAATGTTATATATGTATACTGACATTTGATATTTATAACTCATTTAGTTATTATAAATAAAATTATACAAAAATCTAATTTAATGATTTTGTGTATCAGGAAGAATGAACGTATTTATTAATCAACTTAACCAAGAAAATAGAAAAAGCATGAATGTAAAAAAGATAAACTCCCGTAGTCTTTTCTCGTGAAGTTACAGGTATAACTGGTGGACGCTATTTTAATATAACTTTTTTCTTTTATATCTTCATAGTTAAAATTTAGCATTTGCATAATAGTAATGATGGTTATTATAAATATTTTAATATTTATTTTGATACATAATGTGTTTCTTATAAAATTTCATAGAATAATATTTGGATCTAATAAATATAAATAAAAAATTTATAAAAAGCGTATCGTTATATTAAATGTCATTTTTGTTATAAGTAAAATATTATAGTAGAAAAAATAAAATAAAATATAAAAAATAATTTTTAAAAATATTAAATTATTATAATAAAATAATATTATAAAAATGAATAAATTTTTTTGTTTGGAGAAGATCCAAAATTGGTGGTATTGGTTTATTTTTGACGGTGGAGGCGTGTTATCGGCTTTAGAAGCCGACGCGTTAAACGCGAGTCCCAACCATTAGATGTTTGCTGCTTTTGCCGTTTAAGGTTTGCGCCTTTTTCTTTTGTTACTCCTTTTTAAAATGTACAGCATAATATTATATTTTAAAAGTATTTAAAAAATAATAGTTTAGTATCTAATATTTTATGATAATTTTAATAGTTAATTAAATATACGAACTCATATAAACTTCATTTTATTGATAAAAATTTATTTAATATGATCTAGAAATATCATAAATGAGGATGTTGACGTAAATAACGAAAAATGTTACGAAGAATGTGAATTTTTGCATCCGATCCCGAGCAATTTACATAAACTGAGTCAGTAACTAAAAACCCCTGAAAGAGTTGTCATTCGATAAGTATATTAAAATAAAAAAATTATTTTAATGATAGAATTATATCTGTTTGTTGGTGAATTAATATAGTCGAGAAAGGAAATTTAGAACTAATTTGTACATACATGATTGTTATTTTTGTTTTTTTTCATAAATAATACTTCTATAAGTTAACTAAGAAGTTATGTATTATGTCAGATATAATGTGAAGAAAAAGAAAATCGACACTAATGTGAAATTCTAACATATAAAAAGATAATTATCTCATTTCGTATCGTCGACGTGAGATTCTAACATCTCCGCGTGTCCAAAACTTGCTCCGAAGTGAATAATAAAACAAGGAACTCAATATCGTATAAATTAATAATCGAGATGGATTCGATTTTGATATCTACATTTAAAAAAAAGCGAATGTTGGGCTAAATTTGCCTCTGCAAACTTAGCTTTTGAAATACTTGAAACAAATGCCACTTTTTTACGGGACGGATTTAGATTGTGGGCGTGGAAAACTCAGTAATTTTAGTATAAATTTTATATTTATATTAAAAGTTATATAAGATATGTTTATTAAAATTCAATAATAAAATAATTTCTTGATCTAGCGTAGAAATGAAATTTACTTAATATTTATTGTCCTCCTTAACGAGTATTTAATTTCTCTTAAACACTTAATATATATATATATATTAAAACTATTAAAAAATCTTATAAATTTCAAATTAAATCTTCATCTAACTTTTTCGTTCACGTAAATGGCTTCCTATAAGCTACAATTTAAAGAATCAGACTACTGATTCATTTTTAAGACAAAATAGTTTCAATATTATTAATTGAAAAATCAAGAAAAATATAATTTTTAAAAGTTAAAATCGATGAGTAGCCAATACGGGTGACACGTCGTCTAAAGATGCTACCTAATCTCTCTTTTATCTTTTGCTCTCACGTGGGCCTGGTGGGCCATTAGGCCCACTTATCTATAGTCTATGGGGCCCAATCACCCCGATTAGTAACCTTTTTACGGTGACATTTCTTCTTCTTTTGAGGTAAATTTCCGATCTATCCAATTTCGATTTTCCGTGTGGGCCCTATAATTGAGTTTTTGTTTGAATTTTTTTCAACAATGAGTATATAATTTATTTATTTATTAAATTTTTACACTCTTGTTCGTTACTATTATTTTTGTACGTCCATCTCAATTTATTACGAAGAAAATAAAAGAAAGTAATTGTAATAAGTTTGTGTTGGAGATAGTGGAATAATTGTTATATCACTTATATAAATCGCTATTTATATAATAAATAATTTTATTATCTCGATGATTTAAAATTTAAATTTTGTGAGATCCGTATTCATATTCAAGTTCTTTTGGTCGAGCATGACATGAACAAATCAATCCTTCCAAGCTTGTACTTAAAGATTATGCAAAATTCTCTGCCAAAGCAATTTTGAATCAAAATTTTAAAATTTATACAATTATTTAAAAAATGAATTGATTTTTCATTTCATTTACAATAAAGTTCTAAGGTTTAACTTATATCTAAACATAAAAAAAAAACAATGATATTGTTTGAGGATAAACTAAAATTAAGGTCCCATATAAATTTAAATTAGATTGAATAATAACTACCAAAAATATGATAGGCAATAAATGTACTTCAATTGTTAATCAGGAATTTCAAATTCAATAACTGAAAATAGATTATCTCTAATAGAGAATACTTTTTTCTCTTAAAATAATTTTTAAAATTTAAATTTTAAATTAATTAAACATCAATGGCCATTTTATAATAATAATAATAAATAAAATAGTAAATAAAAGGGTAAAGACAAAGCCAACTTTTCTAGAAGGTTGAGTAATTATCAAATAGTGTGAACACTCAAAATATGAGAGGGGCGCAAGCAATGACGGCAGGCAGAGAGGGAATTAGTGACGTTACATAACATGTGGCTTGCTATGTAAAATATTCTTTTTGTTTTTTATCTTTGTAATATTTTATAAATTTAATAATTTGATTAATTTAACTTCACATTTTTTAATAAAAAATTATTAATAAAAATATAAATTTTATTAATCAAATTTCAATATGAATGTAAACCGTCCGCAAAAAAAGTTCTTTATTTTACAAAAATAAGATTTAATATTTTTTAGAGCCAAAGAAATTCAATTACTTCAACATAATCTTTTATAATTCTTTTAGTTATCGCAATAAAATAAATAAGAATAGTGCAATATCTCACGAGATTAATTATTTTATAATTTTATTTTTATATATGAAGTAACTAACTTTTATTATTTTAATATAAAATATATCTTGAAGGTAACCCCAAAGATAGAATAATCTAATGTTTTTTTTGAAAGAATTCATTTAAATTCTTTAACTAATCATTCTATACAAATTTTATGTAAACATTATGTCCAAATAATATAAATCACCAGAAATATACTCTATAAGTCTTAAATATATATTTCTTTTTAATTTATCCAAGAAAAAATGATACACTTTTTAATTAAAAAATAAGTTAATTTTAAGATTTGTATTATATTTAAATAAATTATATTTAATCATATAAATATTTACAATATATTTAAAAATATTAAATTTCAAAAAAATTTAAATTCTTTGATCAGTCAAATATCACTATATAAATTAAAAGGCGGGGAGTAATTGATTTTGATAGGTTTGATAGTTATAGTGAAAGCTCCTTATTTGTATTCCCATTGATGAGACAATCTTGCCCCCCAATATGTTATACATCTTTTATCAAATTAATTCTTGTTCATTTTTAAATAAAATAAGAATTTATAGAAAATTCGATCATCAAATCACACGATAAAAGAATATTTAATATAGAAATATGCAATCTGATTTTTAATTTTCTTGAATTAAATTTTACATTAAAAAAATAATTAAAACTTAAAAATTTACTTAGTTATATGTCGTTATCAATACAAAAATATTGTCAAATCCATCCAAAACATAAATAGAGATTAAATTATATTTAACGAACTAAAAAACAAGAGAAGTTTAATGCGTAATGAGAGTAAAATATGTATCACACATTCAATCAACATATTAGATTGGAATTTTAGTGGGCCATTAATTGACTTGACAATTTTTTTTAAAAAAAAAATAAAAAATAAAAGTTCACACCTCCTTATTACGGTATTTGTGTTCCTCCTCTTCATAAGTTCGACCATCTCAATCTTAATTTCCGTATCTTGTTCACAACGGAGACTACTTTATATATCTGTGTTTCTAACTTTTTCTCTCCTATTATGCTCACACATATATCTGTAAAATAAAAATGACTTGATATGTGCACTTTGATCTGTAAAATTATGAATTCTCATAAATGTAACGAATTATTACGTACTAAATCATCCGATTATTAAAATATGACGTTTAATTTATATTGTTGCTCAATATATCAAAAGAATACTTTAAATACCACATATTTAATATATAAAATGAATAAAAGTGCATATTTTAATTTATTAAAGATAAATATGCTTAGCCGAAATCAAAAATTGAAATTCATCAATAACAAAAAAAAATCAAAAGTGTAGTTATCCCAAAAAAAATTAATGATGAAAGTAACATTTTGTATTTTCAAATTTAGTTGAAAAGGATTGAAGCATGAAATTAGGCTGAAAATAAAATTTTTAAAAATTGCCACCAATTCAAACATCAACTAGTTTTCTTAATCAATGGTAGGGGCCAATTAATAAGCCTTTCAAAGAAACTAAAGTGGGCCCTTAATTTTCTCTTCCTTTAATGCATACCAGCCCAATACCAAATGTAGGTCCAACTTATTCCCCTGGCCCACAAAATTTTCTTGTTAAGTTTTTTGGCAAAAGAAATTCTCTTTCAATCTGCATTTTTTTTTAAATATATTATTTTCTAAAAGGAATATATAAATAATGAAAAAAAAGAGAATATAATTCTCTCTTACTAGGAAACTTCCAGTGACTTGTCCAAAAAAGTTTGAATTCAAAAATATTGTTCGTATTCAAAACTTGTAATTCTGGGGTCAAGTGCTAGAAGGTGACATATTCAATGGATGCAAATTATTAAAATTCCTTGGTGAAATTTACTTATGATCTGATAGTAATTTATTGTAATTGTGATTTGAGATATCGATCAATGGAAATTATTATAAATCGAATAATTTTAGATATATGATGTTCGGAGTTAGTTTTGATGAAGTCTAATTTCAAATATAATTAATGTTTGAAGTGTCATTTGGCTAATGTTCAGACACATATGATTAAAATTCAATTATTTTTGTCTGAACTATAACTACATATAGTTGAAGTTAAGTTGTTTTAGCTTCACTTTAATCATTTTTACTTGCACTTCATCCATATGATGCAAATATAACTAAAATCCAACAATTTGTACGTGAACTTCAGACAAAAATACATGAATTTCACTCATGTGTAACTTCATACAATTTCAGATAGGTTGTTTGAAATTTAATTTCTCAAGTCTAACTTCAAACACGTATAACGTGTCTAAAGTGAATATATATGCAAAAGATTTTAAAAATCGGTACAAATCAAAAGTTGATGTCAAAACAGACAACTCCGTGAATTTCTAAATTATAAATAGTATTCAAAAGACAAATTATCTAATAAACTAATTAACATCATTTATGAATAAACTCGATCTGATAACAATTTTCCCAACACAAAATAGATAAGAAATACCTTCTGAATTATAAAAATCGAATAAAAAAATTGATCAAAATGACCATGATTTACTTATTAAGATATTTTATTAAATCAGAGTGGCCAATTGACACCGATCCAATGCGTATCTTAATCCTTCTATGCAAGCGTGATGAGTTGTATTTGAATCTTGTTGTCATTTTTTTGAACCGGAAACCTCAATATGTAAAGTAAGGTTTAGGATCATATTAATCCGCACAACAAGTTGTATATTAAATTTTATGTGTATATGTGACACCACTCTAACTAACTTGCATTCGCTTCTGATGATATTTCTGTCATTCTCAAATCGTGAATTCGCCTTTATTAATATCGTTTCAATTTTATTCAATATCCATATACGAACGCATAAGTAGCTATAGCAATATGGACAATTTGACAGGGTCCACTCCTATTAAATTATCTATTTTATTTTATAAATTTTAGTATTAAGAAAGCAGAAAGTGACTATTCATTCTTGTACATTGTCAATTTCTTTTAATTTTTTTCTAATGAAAACAAAAAGCTATAAAAATCATCTTGTCACCATCCTGGTATTTTCTCAAATATAAGTAAACAAAAAAAGAAAATTAATAATTTATAATCTAAGTCAATGAGTCAAATTAATTTTCCATTATTAATGCTACATCTTCATGGAAATTTCCAGTCTCTTATTCAATTTGTGAACAATTTTAAGTCAATATTCAATTCTTATTGTGGCTTACATTGGTCTTCTTCTTATATAAATTAATGTCAGGAGGAAATATATTTAAACCTTACGTCGATTCATTATTTTTAACATCTTCAATTTATATCATTAATTGACATTCGTCCAAGTGAATTAATTTAATTAATTACTTACTCATGCAGACTAAATGGATTATAACTTTTATTGTATTATGTTATCTAAAGAATAATATATTATGTAATTTTATTTAAAAAGTGACGTAAGTTCAACGAAAGCGCTAAATATTATATATAAGTTATCAGAAAACTTTATATTATTATTATATTGTTGTTAACTGTTACCTTTTTTTTTTTTTTTTTTTTTGCCTTTAATAGTTAAGCGTGCAAAATTAATAAATTGGCATTATATCCAATTAGATTCTCTTTTGCTTTTTTCTTTAATTAATTTATTTTCTTTGCTTTGGGATCGGTGAAACTCTATAATTATGCTACGTTTTAAAATAACAATGATTACATGAATCTTTCTAAAGTAATTCAACTCAAACACAAACTCAAACACAAAAAAATTGTTCACTAAATTTTGTTTCAATTTAAATAATATAAATATTTTATTTTCTTTTTTTCGTAATACATATTTTTTTATATATTATTTTTCATTTAATATATAATGCCTTATTTTGTAGCTCTCCTTCTTTCGTCCCTCCACGAAGTTAAAGGAGAGAAACGAGGGAATAATTTTTTTAAATTCTTTTTGTAAAATATTTTTTATCTATTATAACATATTACTCTCTTATTTATTCATAGACTTAGGATATGCAAAGATTATCTATTATTACATTTCATTTTCAAAGGAAGAAAAGGATAGGGTTTATAAAAGAGAAAAAAAGGTTTTTTGGATGAAAAAGTAAAAAAAAATGATTGCTCAAGGTATCCGTTTCTCTCAAGAAAAGCATAAAGTGTCAAAGAAATGTCCCAACAAAAATCTCCACCTTACCTTTTATTCCTCCACACACAAATTTTAAAGTATAAAAAGTCGAGTTGAACGGATAGAATTTTACGTTCATAAATTCAATCTTTAATATTTTTATCATTAAAAATATTTTCTATCAAGAGAATTGAGCTGATTAAAAAAGCGTTTGGATGCTTTACATGTACGATGTAGACTCCATCTGATGCATCTCAATTTCTTTGTGATGGATCAAAAGTAGATATTTGTCTCATCAATAGATAGAAATAGGAAATTTCTCCTTATTTTTGAGAAGCTCCATCTTTATCTCTTTCGATCTATCAAAACAGATCAGGCTATCTATCGATCTATTTGAAAATAACATGTTCATCTTGTTTTTTTTATTCATTTTTCGCTACAAAAACATAGTTGTCATAATAAGAAGCACACGAAGCGACTAGAAGTACTCGCTTCATGACCTTGAATTATTATTCACGAACGAATTGAAAAAGCCAACAGAAAAATTCAATTCTAACTTCATAGAGTCGGTACTGTTGTTACCTATGTGTAGCCCGTAGAGCGTTCCCACTCCACTCCCGGAGCACTAAATACCTATTATTTCTTTCATTTTTCTAAAGTGACAGGAGTATTAACAATAAAAGTTCAAATACATTTCGAAATTGTGCAACTTATTTGAAAAGTGGTGTAAGTTCAAACAAAGCATTAACTTATTAAAAAATTTTAAAAAATATTAGGAAAATTTTATATTATTATACACTTAAAATTGTACCTTTTCTTTGCTTTATTGGACCTTTAAAAATTTTTTTAAAAAAAATTGCCCTCTAAAACTTCTTTATATCCAATTAGATTCTCCTTTTGCTTTTTCTTTAAACTATTTTTTTGCATTGGGATCGGTGACACTTTATAATAACGATACGTTTTAATAGAAGAATGATTAATCACATAATTCAGTGAGAACACAAACAAATTTTCTCATCACTGTTCCCTCAGTCTCAAAATATTTATCATTTTTTTTTTTTGATCCCACATGTAGAAAAATCCCCAACCCCACCACCAAAAGAAAATCCAGACAACTACTTGAATGCTGGTTTAAAAGAATGTGGCAGGATAATGAAAAATCACTATATATTTATGGGGCAGACAATTCAATGCATTTAAAATAATTTTACATTTATGCAAAGTTTGGAAAAAGATCATATTTCAGTGTGATGAAAAATCACTTCAAGCAAAATGATGCAAGGAAGAAAGACAAAAGAAAATTTCAATTTATATTAAAAACAGTGGATAAATTAAGAGAGGAAAATCGATGAATTGAGTTGTTTTAAAGAATTGAGGAAAAATCAACCGACTTTAAGAAAATTCAATAGACGTTCGTGGATTTTTTTTCCGCAAAAATATACGAAAATTATTTTTAAAAAAAAACTAATGCAATCTCTTATTTTTTAAATCATTTTTATGAAAATCGAGAGCTTCCGTTGATTTTTAAAGTACAAAATTACAGTTGAAGGGTATAAATAAAAATGATATACAGATTTCATCAAAGAGTATATGTGGCCGAGTGGTATAATTGTCCAATATTATAGTAATTATATAGTTTGATTCCAATGTAGCTACGTTTTTTTATGTATATTTTTTAATAAATTAATTTTTTAAAAATAATTTATTTGAAATTGACGGACTGAATCGGCTATCTCTCAATTTTAACCGATCCTGTTTCATCGATTTCGTGAAACCGAGTCCAATCAGATCGACGATGTACAGTTCATCGATTTAGCATCGTTTTTCCTTTAAAAACTGACTCAGTAAATCCTCAATTTTGACCCAATTTTTAATAGTGGAACTCATTAAAAGTGAATATTGCAGAAAGACTTAATTAAACATAAAAATCTATTTCTTGTGTGTTAATTCTAAAAATTAACTTAATCCAGCTTAGCAATTGGAGTTGGTTACTTGTGGTACTGGAGTTAATTATTTCTGTTAATCGGAGTTAGTTATTTCTTCATGTGATTCGTTATACTAGAAATAGTCCAATTCAAGTTTAAGAACCAAACAACACTCACAATAAAGTGGATTGAGGACCATCGAATCTCAAATTCAAATCATACCCGAGGCAAAAATACTAATCGAGTTAATCAAGATGCTCACCAGCTGGCCCAGATAACACAATTAATTGTTTTTTAATCGTTATTCTACACTTGTTGCTCTGTTACACTTTTGGTTAAAAAATGTCCCTATATTTTTTGCTCAAAAATGCAGCCCAACTAACTAAATAGCTCAAAAGCCATATATATGGCTTGCACCAAACAGTCATTTCAATTGATATCAACTTTCAAAAAAAAAGCAGGTGGAATGACCAGTTTTTGAGACTGCAATCAAAGTTTAGCTATGGTTTCAAGTACAATTAAAGAGTATCCGCTTTCTAATGTCTTGACAAAATGAAAAAATCTCTTCGAAATACTCGAATAAAGTTACATTGGTTTCTTGAGGTATCTTTGAAAAATAACATTCGGACTAAAAATACCCCTACTTAAAACACAGAACAACTTCAGCATCTGCAGTGCTGGACTTCAAAACTTTGACAAGTGCAACTCCAGTGCAATGTGGTGTATATTGTTGTAACTGTCCCAACTTCGACCATATAGACTAGTTATCAAGATGACAAGCTCTGGATAACTGATGTCAGCTACTCTGAGAAACCATCAGCTTCGTGTGTTTTTTCTTGGTTTCCCACCCGGTGTCCAGTACCTGCATTGGAGCTCGGCTTGATCCTGATTCGTGCTGGAAAATCCCACATTGGGGTCCCTCACAAAAAAAAAAACCATGGGCTTCTGTGTTGAAACCAGAGTTGGTCATGCTAGCGGAAAAATTCAACATCACCAGCAATATCCCTGCACAACATCTTTGCCTCACCAGCCAACTTCAAGCTTCTTGAAATGACAAGTCCTGTTTTATTGTGTGTTGATGTTGGTTTATAGGCCCTGGCACCCTCTTCATTTCCCATTAAAAGAGCTTCTCTAGCAGGAACCACATTTTCCCACCAAAATTCCCACAATATTCCATGCATTAACTCCCAGTAACTCCGCTCTCGGTAGACACGGAATATTGTGCTCCCGTTTGGTGTCCAACAATACACATCAACCCAGTCTCTGTCCATGATTTCCATTTGCCCTTGCACTTGAGGCATGTAGTAGAATGGCATAGTTGACCATGGGAGACCCTTTTCTGGTTTTCCTTTGTTGTATGGGCATTTCACTTCCAGGATACCACCTCCAGGCAAGCTTCCAAGAAGACCATCAGGGGAGGCACCAACCCAACCCAATCGCTCATCAGAATGGACTGCGAACCCGAGTGAGCTCACATCACGGCCAGTGATGCTTTTATAGCGCTCTATGGCTACTTCTTCCATGAGAACACCCCAATCCATGGCACACCGGCTCGGAGATGGTAGTAATTGGACATCTGGAGCAAAAACCTTCTCATGCCAGAGCTCATTTCGTCGATTCCCTTTCCAGAATCCCAAAGCAGTACTGAAGGTGCTTGTAGTCAACTTGTCCTTGCGAAGGGCAAACCACTCATCAGAACGTTGTGGAGCATTTGATTGGGTCAGGCAGGCCACTGAAACTAGTGATGGTGGAGGATAACTGAGAGGAACACTTGGAGAGATACATGGTGCTGTCAAAGTTGAGAAGTTCCTCAAGAAAACAACAGCATGATAGCTTCTGCAAGGAAGTGGGACAGCTGCTTTCTGAATGCTGCTGAATCTAATGCATGCATTGGTCATAGTTGATGGCTAACTGTTCCTGTAGTTTCAATCCTGCAAATCCATAAATATAACCATGAAACACAAGTAGGATAACAACTTGCTTGCCAGAGCAAGTTTAGAATGTATCTGGATGATCGGGAAAATGGTAAAATTCAAGACGAGAACTTCCCTAGACTAGTTCATAGAGCATTCTTTTGTTAACAAGACAGTAGACTCTATATAAATATTTGGGGAACTAAAGAATAGTTTGATTACTACACGAGAGGGTACATATGTTACTTTTCTTAGCAAGCTGGGAAGAAGCTGGTTGGGATGCCAGAGACAGAGATGGATGGAGAATTGTACCATCTAGTATATGGTGGATAGTTTGGAAGAAAGGAATTCCAGATGTTTTCATAATAGGAGCAATACTGTTCAGCAGATAAACCTGAACTGTAACTGTATCTTTTTTTAATTTTTTTTGGTGTAGACAGTCTTACTCAGGAGAAAGGATAACTGTAGAAGTTCTAGATATACTAGGCTCCATCTAGGAAATTAGAATAGCATCAGTTTCTTAAGAGTCTTTTGCTGTAAATATGGTTCCAGTACAACCGACGTACTGTTGTTCCTTTGAACATTTATAGAAATATACAAGTTCCCAATTTCCAAAAAAAAAAAATTGTTGCAAATCTAGACGCGTCTTGCTTGCTTCAGTCAACTTTGAGAAGAATGAACAACTTAATTATGTTTATGATAGCCCTTTCCAGTGCATCTTCTGGAAACCAACAGATGCCTTTAATATCATATGGGATTCCAATAGCTGTATAGTGTATTATTTAATATATTGTACTATGATTCAAGGTCTTGGAATTTGACATGCAGTTTTGCTGGTATTCACTGGATGAAGCTAGGTTGTACTGCAATTTTTTGTTTTTTGAAGACTTTGTTAGTTTCCTCATTCCACTCTATTGTTTAGTTTGTTATATTTGGACAAAAGGAGTGAAAACGGAAAAGAGTTCCAAAGATTTTTAAGCATTTATTGCATCAACCCCTTTTCCCTCTTCCTTTTTTCTTTCAATTACGCCTTTCCAGTCTGAAACGGATTAGTGTGTCCTTTTCATGTTTTTCCAGACTGATCATAAACTTGGGAAAGGTTATCGGGATCACTGCTCAACATCATACTTTATTTTCATAGGGTTTGACTTCTTCCTTCTTTTACTTTTTGTGTTTCCCTGGGTAATGCAGTGATGAAGTTATAAGTTTTATCTGGAGTAATGTCTTTCATTACCCGTCGTCAATAATTTGAATTTGTCAAAAGTATGCTCTCAATAAAACCTTCCTCCTATCCACCAACTTCCTCCTCCCTGTCTAAGGATCATTTATTCTCTCAAGAGCAACGCAATTCTTGAAACTAACCTTTCATATGGTGGTTAATATCATTCTGTGGGGATAAAAACCAAAGAATGTTTTCAACTTCATATAACCCACTTGAATGCAACAACTAATTCTCTATATAATCCCAGAATTAGAGTTAAATGAAGTTACTTGTAATTTAAAAAATTTAAAGTTTTACAAGTCCCCTAAATATCACGCAAGGTGCTTTTGAAAGGATGACTCTACTTGAAAAGTCATGCGTGTTTGCTAATCAGAATATTCATTATTACTCAATGTATGGAATGACCTCAATGTATGGAATGATGAAACTTGTTATCTAGACAAAGCTCAACTCCTGGTCACCTCACTTGTGTTCTATTGGTTGCTTCGTATAATCATAAGAACTAAGACTTGACATGTACCGAAACAAGAATATTCACAGTTTAATCTTTCAGTGTAACTCAATCCAAAGGTATACAATGAGAAAAATAGACATCACAGACACATTTACAGGATACTAGCATACTCCTAGTAGCTTCCCAAGCAACAAAGCAGTGCAACAAATTTACATAAACTACAGAGTTATTCTAATAAACCTATAATTATAGTGCACTTTTAAATACATCCCATGCAACTCTCAATACCTAGAACCAATCAAAGAATAAGTGCCACATAATTTAATTTCAGTTTCTTAATATGCTCTATAGGGTTCGATTTCTACTAAAACAGAAAAACATTGTGAAATGATCATAACAATTAACGACAATAGTGCACATGTGTCAATCGCAAACATTGTCTCATTCAAGTAAATGATGCACATTATAGATGAGAATTTTGTAGAACACCAGTGGAAAAGGGAAAAAGAAAACAAAAAACGATTATTTTGATGTCTCCGGCATATAATCAAACACCTTGGGTGAATCAGTGCACAACACTTTGTAACAGATCAGAACATGCATGTAGTTGGTACCTATTTCTTATGGGAGTCTGAAATGTTCCAATTGACCACTTGGTTCATTAGAGTGTACAGATCATAGAGGCCTATCAGTCCATGCATAAACCTTCGGTTTTGAGAGAGTGCTGGATGTTTAAACCTCCCTTTTGAGAGAGTGCTGGATAATGAATTTTCAGATTATATTGAATTGAAATCCAGCAATTGAAAATGTCAAGAACCTCTCTGCTCTTTTGCCTTAGATATGTGATTTGAAAGTAGTGAGTATTAATTGTTTGTGTCCTTCAACTATTTTGATTTAGAATAATTATCAGAGAAAAATAGAAAACATCACCACTACCTGTATCCTCTTCCGAATGATAATGGATTCTATTTCCTTCTGTAAGCAATAGATTGAATTACAAATCTGTACTACCAACAATTTGGAGAGTCAAATTCTCACTATTGGAAGGACTAGCGCTCAATATATTTCAGCTGGAGTCCTGCAAGAAGAAAATTCAAGATTACTACTTAAACAATAGATGAGTTACTCTATTTCTGTAAATACTCATGCATGAAACATTAGCCTCTAATCGAGATAACAAATCAGAGAGCAATCACAAAATTGAAATGAGCTTCTTGTGATAAATCTTCACCAGTTTTCTGTTCTTTTGTTTATTGACTCTGTGGGTTAAAGAAATTGATGGAAAAAGTGGAGATCTTGCTTTATTCTACACAGGAATTCTAATATGTTTGTATCTTTTCCAAATACTAGTGAGATAATTTCACATCCCGTCCATTTCCTGAATATTTTCTCTTCGCACTTCACTCAGTGAGATTAAGTTAAGCACTGAAAAGCAACTTCTGAAAGTGAAATTCGAAGGTAATGTATTTTAGTATAGTGGACAAGTAAAAATGTACAGAGGGAGAATCAACCAATGCCTTAGAACTGAAGACAAATTGCTCTATAGCAGCTTTCTCTTTCTTTTGTCTAAATCTATGATACGCAAAGCTTTAGAAGCAGGGACGGAGCTAGATGGTAGTTTATTTTGGTCCAAATTTAGTAGTGGTTTTAGGAAATCCATTAAATATGTACAATGTATTAATTTAGAACTCTAATTTTAAAAAACTAGAATCCTGAACCCAACTTCAAATCTTAGCTCCACCTTAGAAGGCATTTCAACCATTTATAGAAAATCTAGACAATGGCGAACTATGCTACAAAGTACACATGGAAAGAAAGGACCACAGCTAAAAATAGAAACAGAAAGCATAATATGAGCAACTAAAGGAATAATCTGTCCTGCAATTGTACATCCCGGAAGAACTTGTACAGATTGTTTTCCCTAACTTTAAATAAGAGAAGAGTGAAAGGAGCTAATGAGGCATTCATAAGGTCTCAAAGATTCAAACACTCAGAAAACCGAAAACACAATTTCAACTTCAAACTTCAAATACCACTCACAAAATTTGAACTTTTTTCCGAGTGAAATGCATGACAGAACACAATTTCAACCTACCAAAACACCATATTTCAACTTCAAACTTCAAATACTACTCACAAAATTTGAACTTCTTCTTATGTCAAAACACAATTTCAACTAACAGCCAGCATTTTATCAACTTCAAAATACTACTTTTTCTCAAATATCATTCCATTGGTGTCCAAACGCCTACGAAAATGCATAGAAAAATGAAACACAAACAAACAGAAGTAGATAAATTTCAAAAAATGGATAAATCATAGAGGAAAAAAATACGAAGGGGGGAGAGAGAAAATTCCCAAAACAAGACTGCTTACCGGTGAATAAATTAAGAAGAAAAGAATGAATAAATGGAAGAGCTTGAGAATAAGCGAACCCAATAAGGGTTTTGGCGAAGAAGAAGAAGAAGAAGAAGGTGCCGAAATATAAATTATCCCAATAAATCTCGACCTCTCACTTCTTATTTATCCCTAAACTTCACTTTTGGATTTATGAATATTTATGGGTTATTTATATATCCAGTAAACTAGTAAAAACTTACTATTCCTACTGCTAGGGTCAAAAAAAAAGAAAAAGAAAAACTTATAGGTGTTTGACACCTAGTTTAAATATTTTTCACTTTATTTGAAATTTATAGAGTTATATATCAAGTTGTTGAGTTATAAAGTTTGAAAGATTGTGATAAAAATAGGATGAGAAATGGTGTGTCTATTATTGGCATTCAATTTGAATTTATATCAGGGGAGGGTTCAACTACATAAATCATTCACCTCGTAAAGGTGTTTATAGAACAGCATAAGACAAAGTCCCAATAGAGGTTTTATGAAGATATTTGGAGGTCAAAGGTGTAAATGTAAAGTACATTAGGGCAATTAAAGACGGGTATAAATGGAACCAAGACTTAGGTGAGGACTGTGGGAAGAGACTCGGAGCACTTTCTAGTTTTCGATGGGATTGCACCAAGGATAAACTCTTAGTCCATTTTTATCTTAGCGATGTATGTACTAACGCGACATATCCAAAGGATTGTGCCATGGCGCAAGCCATTTGTAGATGATATAGTATTGATTGAAGGAGACTTGTGGCCGGAGTTAATAATAGGGTGGAGGTCTGGTGGCATATCCTGGAGGCTAAATGGGCTTAGGTTGAGCAAGAATAAGACAAAGTACTTGAATTTGCAAGTTTAGTGATGCAACTCAAGAGAAAGATGTAGAAGTAAGGATTGATACTCATGAAGTCATACCCAAGAGAGGAAGTTTAATTTTCAAGTATCTTAGGTCTACAATCAAGCTAATATAATGTTACACATCATATTAGAGCGGGATGGATGAAATGGAGGCTTGCATCTGGTGTTTCGTGTGATAAAAAAGTGGGTGTCACAAAGACTTAAGAGTGTTTTTTATAAAATGATTGTTAGACCAACTATGTTATATTAGGCAGAGACAGTGGAGTGTTGTCTGGTCAAGAACTCGCACATCCAAAAGATGAAAGTTGTAGAAATGAAGATGTTGAGGTGGATGTGTGAGCATACCAGGAGAGATAAAAAAAATGTAGATATTCGGAATAAGGTGGGAGTGGTTTCTGTGGTGGACAAGATGAGAAAAGCGAGATTGAGATGATTGGGGCATGTGAGGAAAAGATGCTTAGATACTCTAGCATGAAGATGGGACAGGTTGACTATGGGCCTTCGGGAAGGCAGAGACAGGCCAAAGAAATACAGAGGAGGGGTGATTAGACGAGACATAATACACATGCAGTTTATCGAGGACATGACCTTAGATAGGAAAATATGAAAGTAAAGTATTAGGGTAGAAAGTTAGTAGGTAGTCAAATGCTGTCTACTTTCCCTTATTAGTATTATTAGGATTACTCTCCTACTATCTTATTCTTCTATTTTTTTTTTCTGCCAGTTATTTTTGTTGCCTTTTGTTTCGATTATCGTAGTATTTTTTACTGCTATCATTTTTCTCCATTTTTTCTAGCACGATATCTTCACTATTATATTTCCTTTTCTTGCTATTTTCATATGGGTTACATCGGACTTCACAAAGTAAGGGTAAAATTGTGTACACACTATCCTTCCGTTTGCAAATCCCACTTGTGAGATTATACTGGAAATATTATTATTGTCATTTATTTGAAATTCATGAAGTTAGAGTTGAAGTTATATTTAGTTATAATTTTTGAAATAATGTTTATATTTGATACAACTTTAAAAGTGTAAATAAATTGCGAAACATATTATAAGTTATTTTTTAAATTTGAAATAAAATTTTCAATTGAATTTAAAATTTTCACCGTTAAATACTAATTTTGAAATAAAATGAACAATTTTTTAATGATCAAATGGTCCATATTACATCATTTGGGCATGTTCTAGACTTGTATGGTACAGGGTAATACAAGTTGTCAGAAAGACTTTAATTGGTCAGCATTGGACCTTCAATTTTTTTTCCCCAATGGAAGAACTTGCACGAGATCCAACGGCCCACACTATGGGAATACCATAACTAAATTTGCAGTAGTAATTTATTTGGAAACAGACAATCGACTCAGCTTCCTTCCTTCTCTCATTCCCTTTGACCTTTTCCCCGGATAACAATTTTGTGAATACGTAAAGGAGAAAAGGCCGTATACAGACTTCATATGGATTCTTGATCTAAAATTGTCATCAAACTGGTGATATTCGATTCATATTCGTAGGTAAATTTCAATACCCTTTTATTTTCTTGTTTCTTCACTTCCCTAAGACCCCCTTTTGATTTGAATATAAAATTACTCGCTTTTCATGATGAATCATTGATGGGTTTTCGTCCTTTTTCCCGTTTCTATTGGTTTGTGATGAACTCCAGTAAGAGTATAGGTGAAAAGATTAAAAATTTCGGCACTTTTAGCTTTGTCTTAATTGGGTTTTGCTAATTTGGCAGTATTAATTGTAATGGTGCTAAAAGTTGATTCTCAGTAGACCCAATGATGTTAATGATTTGGTATAGTTTGGAGGTAGATTGAATTGGGAAAGTTGCTAAATTACTCAGTTTTCATGATGAATCATCAATGGGTTTTCATCCTTTTGTATTGGCAAAAAGATTAAGAATTTCGGAACCCTTTAGCTTTTGTCTTAATTGGGCTTTGCTAATTTGACAGTATTAACTGTTATGGTGCTAAAAGTTGATTCTTAGTAGAGCCAATGGCGTTAATGATTTGGTATAGTTTGGAGGTAGATTAAATTGGGGAATTAGCTGCTAAATTACTCAGTTTTCATGACGAATCATCGATGGGTTTTCGTCCTTTTCCTGTTTGTGTTGATTTTTGATAGCCCCCAGGAAGAGTACTGGCGAACAGATTAAAAATGTTGGAACCTTTAGCTTTTGTCTAAATTGGGTTTTTGCCTATGTTGCTCGGACTCTCCAAAAATACTTCCACACCTGTGTCGGATCCTCCAAAATACACTACTTTTGGAGGATCCGACATGCACCTGTCCATATTTTTGAAGAGTCTGAGCAACATAGGGTTTTGCTAATTTTGTAGTGTTAGTTGGAATGATGCCAAAAGTGGATTCTCACTAAAGTTAATGGTGTTAATGATTGGTATTGTTTGGAGGTAGATTGAATTGGGGAGTTAGTTGTTTCAGTTCATGTGGAGCTTCCCCAGGACTTGCAGAAAGAATTTATTTGATACATCTAACCAAGTAGTACATTAAGATTTTCTTATGATGTATGTTAAATATCATGTCTTTTATAGTAAATTGGTCCTCAGTTTTCCTCTTAATGATAAAAAAGCTGCGTATATCACTTATTATAAGTTGAATATGGCAACAACTATGCCTGAATCTTAAACTAGTTCGGTTGGGATATATGAATCCTCAATATCCATTCTTCTCTATTTCAACCTGATTCATTCTAATACTAATAATTTATCTTTAGATTTTTTGGGTATAAGTTTGTCTTTAAGACAATTAGGGAGTTCTGAGTTGGATTCAAGAAAGAAAAGCATTTCTGATTTTTTGTAATAACTGAGATTGTGTTGTGCAGTTGGTGTGGTTCTTAACAAGATGCATGTGATTCCAATTACCCTTGCAGATTATATGACCGATAATCAAAATCATTTGGTTCCAATCCAACCGGACCGCATATTTTAAGTTAAAAAACAGTTAATTTGTGAAACTTATGCTGATCTATAGGACCATTAACCATATTGTTTCATAGATTGCCCAAATGATATGATGCTTTAATTAGGCAATATGTGAACATAATATGTCTCTTATGAGAAACAATATTCAGCCCTGAACAATGTGATAGCAGAGTGGTCAATTGATTATGGCTTCAGAGAAAGCATCTGTCTGAAATTTCTGTAAGACACTGATACCGTATCATATTGGGGTTACTAATTATTATGCAAATGACCTCATTTGTACCAATTTGAACCAAATAGCAAAAGATGCTTTAGTAGGGAAATGGTATGCTTTAACCTCAGGAGAAAATTCACCAGCTAGTAATTAGTAAAACGGGAAATTCTGAATCCCAAACAAAAGTTCTACAGGGTGCTCTTTATTTATTTTATTTATTTTCTTTGGGAGTCTTCACAGAATTTTGAGAGCTAAGCATCCTACTTGAGCTCATATTGCTAGTCCGTAGCCCAAATTACGGGGGAGTATTGTAATTTGACAGCCTGCAATTTGCATAAAACATAACGTCTATCCATCAAGTAATTGTTCTGGATTACTGCCTGAACGGCCACCTTCTAATCTTACTCTAGCCATCAGATCAGATTCCTACATGCGGCATTTGATTCTCTTTATGATGAGTGCACTTCTAATGTTGAACCCGTAAATTTGTCATAAGAAATAAATCACTGAGTGTTGGAATGGATGGAACTGGTTCAAATAGAGCAGAATGCATATTGAGGATTTACATAACCGACTCTAACTAGTTGAGATGAGGCCTGGTTGTTGCTCTTCTATTACAACAACAACATACCCAGTGTAATACCAAAAGTGGGGTCTTGAGTTGTTGCTCTTCTATTCAGTACTAAAGATAAAGTTACTCTTAGTGCTATTTCATATGGATTGAAGAAAATAAAGGACTGGTAGGAAGTTTGCTACCATATTTGACCAGTAAAACCTTTGAAACTCGTGATACTGATCCAAGTGCAAGTAGGATATACAGGGAATAGTCATTCTCAATCACAGTGGATATGAAACTCATCAAAATGATTTACCTTTCCTTGAAAGATTTGAGGTCCTGATGGCATATTTCTCTAAAAAGTCAAGAGTTTATATGCTTCTCTATAACTTCTCTTTCCTGGAAAGGGTTTTGGTTCAATTCATTCTTGTACGTGCACACAAGCCAAGAGTTAAAATGCTTCTTTCTAGCAACCAATATCTGGCTATTATTGCATTAACTTATTCAGAATATAAGCCTCAGATTTTTACTCTAGTTCTTTTCACATCTTATGAGTAGTTCTCTCTGTTTACTTTATGTTAGGCATGGGCTGCAATTGAGAAGTTCTCAGGCAATATTGTGGTTATTCAGCGAGTTAGTTTAAAGCTCTAACAGCAAGCTGGGTTGACATCATTTTGGTGAAAGGTCAGATTTTTTTTCCTTCTATACAAAGTTTGGAGCTTTAGCATATGATTGATATTCTAGTCTGTAAGTCTTCCAAAACATGGCTGTTCTGCTTTTCATGAGATTCATGCTGAGAAATCTATACATGTGCATGTGTATTTTCTTGTCAACATTAGGTATAACATACATTGTAAAACAGTTCTCTAAGGTGTATAGCCTGTTTGCTTTTTTTGGGTGATGAAGAATAAGGGCTTACCTGTTATGCCACGTCCTAGTTGCACATATTTCTATGGTTCCTTCTGCTTCAACAGTCATTGTTGATTTTATATTTGTCCTTTCAAATAGGACTAGACATGGCGTTTTATGTTTTGTCTATCAATGTTTACTTTTTCTGGTTTCAGATTTTGTACTTTTACTAGACCTTTGTTTTTTGTAGCTACTTAATATCAACTTCTAATATTCACTTTTGATTGCGTGAGCTCAAACGTAAGAGTTATTTGCCACAAAACTTATGCTTTTGGCCTGAGTTATGTATGACTGTTGACCGAACATCATGAAACTCAAGTCTTCTGATTACTTTTATTTGCAGCAACAAGCCTTATTTTACACTCAAAGGCCATGCTGTACAACATTTTCGTTCCTTTCCTCTGCTTTTTGACTTCTATGGCAATCTCCAAGCCTGTGTGCCCCCTTTATGCTTCTCTTTCAATCTTTCCATATGTTGTTTACTTTCGGATGCAGTGTGATATCTCTGTAGCACTTTGGTATGGATGCTGATCTTATGTTGCATGTTTATAAAAGTCTCAAATGTTATTTTGTGAAAATGCTTGCAGCTTAGGTTTGCTTGCATTTGTCATGACTTGTCCTTTACACCTCAGAATCAACAATAAAAATTATTGAAAATTAACTCATTATGGAAAGCAGGTTCAAGTTAAACTTCAAATAACGTACTCCCTTGTCCCAAACTGAATATCTGCCTATATCATTTATATCATCCTAAAACAATGTGCATCTTCTGAAAAGGAAATTCTCACCAATATTTTACACCACTAGAATCCGAACTTGTTTGGGAATGAGGCGTAGTTGTTGTTGTTGATTTTACACCACAAGAGATATTATATGGAATCCACCTTTATTATTCCAAAATCAAGCTTCTCTTTTTGTGTTCCTATCTATTCCTAAATCCTAAATAACAAATAACCGCCCACATACAATGCTTAATTTCGACTTTTGGCTTTACTAATTGTATGAAACAAAATTGGACATTCAATGGCCGTTGAGCTTATTAAGTATCCTTTTAATATTTTGGATAAGAATCAGAAGTGGTGTTTAGTTTTCATTTTTGTATATTTTGCCTAAGATGCAATGTTGATTTCACAGGTATCTGACTATGGCATCGTCTGCTGACTCATGGATGCGAGAATTTAATGAAGCATCCAAACTTGCGGATGAAGTCAGTTCTATGATTTCTTCAAGGAGCTCTTTGCCCTCTTCTGGACCTGAAACACAGCGTCATTTATCTGCAGCTCGGAGAAAAATCACTATATTAAAGACGAGGCTTGATACTCTCCAGTCCCTTCTGCCAACGCTCCCAAGCAAGCAGCCTTTGTAAGAAAACTGCACAAAGACTTCTCTATGAGTTTTGCTGATATTCTGTAAAATCATTTTTCAAGTTATTATGTTATTCTTCTATATTACTCACGATTAAATGGAAAGATGTCAAATTAAGGTTTTCATGTTGCTTCACAAATTTACTTCCACATTTGCTATTCTATAGCTTGTGCACTAGGCTGCAGTAGTATCATTGACTTGAAAATTTACTTCATGATTATACACTTATGTTTACTTGAAAGATCTGGTACTGGTTCCTTCTGTAAACAGTTTGATGTAAATAACTTAATTCTCCTAGTTATTGCCTTTGTTTTAGAGTTGATGCAAATAACTTATTTCTCCTAGTTATTGCTTTTGTTTTAGAGTTCCAGTTATGCCTTCCAGTTTCAGAAGTGAGATATAACTCCTCAGATTATAGGTTATGGTTATAACCCGCTTTGATAATGGGTAAAAGTGAAGTTAATAAATTTTCAATCGAAGCTAACTGTTGTTACGACGAGACAATTTGCAACTTGAACATAAAGTTTAAAATTACAATTTAAAAGTAAGTTGATGAGTCCTAGGTATGTACAGGGTTTAGTAGGGTAGAGTGGGGCATAGAAAAGAGCTGGATTACTGGAGTTGTGGGCTGAGGAGAGTGTGACTCTGGTGGAGTTAAGGGAGAAGGATGAATAGATGACTTTGACGGCCAACTTTTTCAGCGTAAAAGAAGTTCATCTTCTGGAGGTACATGTGCAGTACACTTCTATTTTTTTTAAAAAAAAGAAAAAAAAAGTTACAGTTTAGTCCCATTAGCTTGAGGCGTTAAATAATTCTAACTGAAAAATGAGAATGGGGTGAATCATTAATCACGGAATCTTCTTAATTAATGGTTGTGTGAGAGTTTTTTGTTTTACTTCTTGTGTACATGATTAAGTTAAAACTTCTTAAACGAACTGGTTTACATAAGGTGGATACAATCAATATCTAGAAGCTTGTTACCAGAATGCAAGTTCTTTTCTTGTGTTGTCTAACATGCATTGCAAGCTATGATAGATTAAAATGTCTTTGGAACTCAATCTCTGCACCAATTATGCCCAGAATTTTGCAATTATTTGACAAGCAGATATGGAAAACACTCTTTCTTAATTACATTAGTTACAATTCAAATCAAATTAATGCATGGATTTTTCTTTTAGGATAAATAGACAGGACAAAAAATGATATCAATTTGCTCCTTTTTCAGGATATATATATATATATTTGCTGTTATTAATTGATGAACATTTGGAAGTTTATTAATGATTCTTTACTTGTAAACAGAAGCAAAAAGGAGATGAAACGTCGTCATGACATGCTTGATAATATGATTACGAAAGCTAATCAGATGGCTACTACACTCAACATGAATAACCTTGCAAATAGGGATAGCTTGCTCGGCCCAGAAACTAAACGACCTGATGTTATCAGTAGGGCAACTGGTCTTGACAATCAGGGTCTTGTAGGTTTTCAACGGCAAGTTATGAAAGGCATGTCCTCGTACACTAGGAATCTACATGCTCTTTTCTTATTTCTTTTAAAAAACTTAGTTGATTTGGTTGTCTTTTCTTTTCTATTTATAACAGAGCAGGATGAAGATCTTAATAAATTGGAGGAGACAGTGACGAGCACAAAACATGTTGCATTAGCAATCAATGAGGAGCTGAACCTACATACTGCACTACTGGTGGGTGTTGTAACTGCAAAAAGTTTCAGTATTTGACCTTGAAAACATCTCTATCACTTTAATTTTTATGGGGTCATTCAACTATGTCACTATATTTTAGCAGTATATTGTTTATCTGATATGCAGGATAACTTAGATCACCACGTTGATACAACAAACTCCCGTCTTCAGGTATTGCTTCTTTTCAATATGATTCAAATCGACTTTTTTCTTTTGCTTTTTGGCTGCATGGTGTGTTAAACGAGTTATTTCTTTCTTATATATACAAAAAGAAGTGTAATTTGGTTTTCCTAAAGTCAAATAGTTTATCACGACATAGTATGAATACACTAACCAATGCTTCCAGATTAAGTAGAGAGCAAAATAAGATGTTATGCGATAATCAACACTGTTGATGGTAAAATTAGGTGGTTTTAACTTTATGCATCTTTTGGAATTTGAATCTGGCCTGCTGTCTTAAGAAGTGAAATCTCTGATTTTGTCGCGTCCAAGCTAATGTGATTTTTCATTGTCCTTTGAAATAGAGGGTGCAAAGAAAATTGGCATTTATGAATAAACGCACGAAAGGTGACTGTACTTGGTTGTGCCTTTTGGTCATATTCATCGTTATTCTATCTGTCGTCATCTTCCTATTGGTAAAGTACTTGTGATAATCCACGACGATGAAGTTCCATCCGATTCTTCTATTGTTCATTGTTGGCTACAAGAGAAGGTTCATATGTTGCAAGATGAGTTGCATTCCTCTTGCAACTTCTTCAATCAGCTTCAAAAGTTGTAGCTATACAAGGACTCCAAATTCGTCCTGCAATTCCTTATGAAAGTATGTATTATGTATATCTCGTGTTTTTGCGTAGCACAGTCGAGCTTTTAACTTAAGAAGAGAACTCTGCCATGGATACCAGTGATAGTTGTTGAGACAAGTCTTGTGAACATATTGAATTTATGGTGCAATGCATTTTTTTTCAGGCTTATACTGGCTACTGTTATTGCAATTAGCAATTTTACTACCAAACTATGCCACAGTTTATGTAACTTGTTCTTTTGGTGTTTTCATTTGGCAACTTCTGAATGTGCAAGGGTCACAGGGTGTCTACAATAAGCAAACCTTGTTAGTGCACTGCAGTCACATCTCGCTATAACAATCGTGCTTTATACACATGTCATTATTACAGTCAATCTTTTCTTGGGATCGGTTTTCATGTTATGTTACATTATACTACTCTATAATAGCATTTCGCTATATCAGGCATTATGAATGAATACAAGTCTTCTTCTTCTACCTTTTTTCTCTTCTACTACAATCTTAGCTTATCTTGTGGTTGCCATTCTCGAAATTCTCCGATACTTCCTGATCAGTTCTTGAATTCTCGAATTCCTGGAAATTCATTAATTCAAGAAAATTTCAACATTTTAGCTACTTTTGAGGAGTTGATAAAATTTTTTTTAGCAAGAAGTAGAAGAGCTGTTATTTACCAAAATATCTTAATGAGAGTTGAATTATATAGTGGCAAATAATTTCAAAAACTCAAACTAAGTTTTTCTTAAAGTAAAATAGATTTTTGAATTTATCAAAATAAAATTACAAATCAAATTAAAATGTAAAAACAAAATCCCACAAGTGGGTCTGGGGTTGTTGCTCTTCTATTCAGTACTAAATATTAAAGTTTCTTAGTGTATTTCATATGAATTGAAGAAAATAAAGAAAAACTATAACTTCCCTTACCTAAAGTTTCTTTGAGGTCCTGATCATGGCATATTTCTCTAAAAAGTCAAAGAGTTTATATGTTTAACTATAACTTCCCTTACCTGGCAAGGGGTATGGTTCAATTCTAAGGGCGTTTTTATGTATAAAAAATAGGACATGTGAATTCGTGGTCTCTCAGTAAAACTCGATATTTCTATGGTTCCTTCGGCTTCGACAGTCATTGTTGATTCAAATAGGACTAGACATGGCATTCAACGTTTCGTCTATCAATGTTTACTTTTTCTGATTTCAGATTCTGTATTTTTACTAGACTTTTGTTTTTTATAGCGAGAATAAATATCTACTTCTAATATTCACTTTAGATTGCATGGACTCAAATTTAAGAATTTTATAATCAAAGCTTAAAACCGAGACCTCTGATTAGGGGAGAAGCATCCTCATCCACGACATCATATCCTTGGGTAGTCATTCAGGTACTATGATTGTTCAGCAGGTGGCTCTTCTCATTGATTGTGATGTCCGTCCACATGTCATGAGTTCATTGGTGGAAATTATTGAACATGATCTTAATGGTTGAACCCCAAGGGTACCATTACAGCTCTTGCTCTAGCTGCTCTTGATGAAGCTGCTGCACCAATGGTATTTAGTGTTCGTTTTGTAGGATGTATTAAAATAAAAATAATTTATATATTAATTTTGTGTATTACGAATATTTTGTTTGGGATATTTTTTTTAATTTATGTAGCATTAATTAGATATATTTTATTCGGTATTAGATTGTGTATAATTAATATATAAAAAATTATGATATTAGTAATGTAATGGATTTTAATACATGCATTAGCATAGTTAAAAGTATAATTGTCCTTCAAAACTTTATGCACATCCTTTCTATTTTATTGGTGGAAAGTATTTTTATACGCAAATGATTTTTTTTTAGAAATTATGTAACTAATATTAGTTTTAACATACCAAACTAAATAATGCATAACAAATAATCTCAGCATAACTAATATATCATATTTCAGTATTATTCTTTTACACTCTGCCAAATGACTTCTTTGTCACGCCCCACCTTGGGGGGTATGACTGGCACCTGGTGCCCTACTAGGACCTGACCTGCTGAACTGTTAAGCCTGGGCGCATCTGGCGCCTGGCTGGCTCTAACTCACATTTCTGGAAACAAAGGGCTATATAACGGCTGTAAATACAGCCCCCGGCCCATTGGCCTATAGCCTTCTGTACCTGTATTACAGCTGACCAGAAACATGTTAATTCAGAGGAACCTATGCGGGCCGACAAGGCCACCATGCTGTCTAGTTATCTGTAACTCAAACATAACATACCGAAAAGCTACGTGACCGGCAAGGTCACCACTACTGGCAAACTACGGCCCCACACGGCCATTACAAAAGAAAGAAGGAGTAAAGGCAACTATACAACTGCACGGCCTCACACGACCGGCTCATCTGACCACAGGGAATATATACAGACTGCAAGCCTCTAAGAAGAATAATAGAAATGATCGGAACAGGGCCCCGACCTACCCGTACTGTACAACAAAAGGAACTGAACTACACCTCTAGAAATTCAGTCTCCGGATGACAGGAGCTGAATATTCGACCGCTGATGGGGATCACGTGGTATCGCCTGCGCGTCTATGGGTACCTGCAGGCAAGTAATGCAGCGCCCCACTGGGCGTCAGTACCGCTGGTACTGAGTATGTAAAGCAAACTGAATACAGCTGAATACAAGTAATATAACTAAAAATTCTGAATAGCAGGAGATAACTGAATCTGTAAGAACTGAAGGGATATCTGAAATCAATAACATAACTTTCGAAACTGGAATAAGAAGAACTAGATTAACTATGTGATGGTGTAGATCGTACCTGTTCTTAATCATGCTGGAGGGAGTAGGTGTCATTTCTGGAGACGTATCATTCTACTACTAATCTACTCATATCTACTGTAATATAGCATAACATACATAACATAACATGGCATACACAACCTTACCCGGCCCCCATAAGCCGGGAGGTACAATCAACACAGAATCTATACCCCTACCCCGGTCAACCCATCTCCTATACTGGCTGTAAGCACCCTGCCGGTCCCCTGGGTATGCACTTGGGCTCACTGAGCCCCTGACTATAACTGCATCTGAGTCCGGAGGACTCCTGAATCTGCACCCGGGCGTATCCGCTCGACTGGGGTGTGTAAGGCTGGTCAAGGCACAAATATGGGGAAAAACTGGCATCCCATCTTCGTCCCCTGGCGGGACGGCATGCCACTCCGTAGAGTGACGTATCCTCGTCCTCTGGTGGACGAGTCGATACAGCTATTAACCCTGGGGCGGTCATGGATGCTAGGTAATCCAACCCCAAACAATACAACGGTCTCGACTGGTAATACTGTCTGTGTATCTCACATGCTGAGGCTAATAGGGGTAAAGTATCATATATATTACATGTTGGGCTACTGATAGTAATCTGTACGTATTTAATACGTGCTGAGGCAAGTAAAGACGTATAAATATGAATATAGTCTCCTGTCGGGCTGTACTGGGCAAATGCTATATAAGATAATGTTTCTGCTGAAAACTCTGCTGTTTGCTAAGTTTCTGTATACACTATATGCTGGACTAGTGATAGAAATATGTACACACTTGATACATGCTGAGGCTGGAAGTACTATATATATATGTACGAATATAGTCTTTCTGCTGAACTATGCTGTATACTGATTTTCTATCGTAACCTGATTTACTATTCCTGACATGCTTTCTGAACTTCATTTTAGCCTGCTATTCTATTTCTGAAGTGCTTTACGGATACTGTACTACTGTACGGGGTTTCAACTGAATACAACCATATCCTGACATGGCATATCACATTACATACTGAGTATACTGGGCAATCTCTAACACTTGCGTTAAAATCTGTATCATACTGATAGGTTTCATATACATTACGACCCAATGTTTCTCACATCGTACCAATACTCATAATAACGGAATACTCGACTTCTGAACATTCTACTGGTCCGTAATTTATTACACTATACTGATATTACTTAACTTGCCGAAGGAAACTAACTTTACATACCTTATCTCCGACTATTCGTCCGTCGGACGAGGCTCGGCCGGTACTTCAACTATTTTCTCCCAACTGCATTCATAAATACGTCAATCAATACTAAATACAGCTTTATTGTAAAGGGTAACGTTACTTTCGATATAGTTTATAGCCTAAACTTAGGCTTATCGAAAGACGGTCCAAAACTCGCTATTTTTCAGCGGCCCAGACGGGAGAAGTATTCACTTCTCAGCTAGGAACACATAGACATTAATTTAGAGCAATTCTACTTACTTTAGTTCGGTGGCTCGCCGATTCGTCGGCCGTATTTCGCGAAACTAATTCCGTAGAAATGCTCTCTGCTGCTAAATACTCGGGTATCTGGGATTAATTTGAGTTTGGGCAGCGTTTGGCAGCGTAATCGGACGGAAATATATAATTTTCCTTCGTTTTTCTCTGTTTACTGCATGTTCTGGAATTGTTTTCAAGTGGTGAATGATTTTAAACCGAAGTGGGGGCTTTATATACTTGGGGCTGAACCTGGGCAACGTGTCACGGAGCCATCGCGGAGGCCTCACCTCCGTGACACGCTGCCATCACGGAGGGGCTCTGCCTCGGCTCCTCCCGCTATGGTTTCGACGGGTTTCTCGTCCGATCTTTTCCCGGACCTTTCCCTAGCACGTATGGCCTTCAAATATACTTAACCAACGTGCGAATAGGTCATCTAAGTGCCGGGAATTCTACGGGGTTTAACATTCTTAGAGTCCGACTAGGGGTGTTCACGGTTTGTTGGAGTTTGATTTTTTTTTCTTTTTCTAAAAAGTAACTTAATCGATTAAGTCAATTTTAAAATGTTGAAACTGAAACTACATCAAATTAATTAATAGTCTGTTTGTTCAAGTTTTTGAAAGGTCAAAAATATTTTTTTTTATCGCTATTTCTCATAAGTTAAAAAAAAATCTCCAACAATATTTTTTTAAAATATACTTTTGAGAAAAATGCACTTAGAAACACTTTTGAACAATTTGGTCAAATACTAATTGCTGCTTAAAAGTACTTTTTAAATTTATTGACCAAAGACAATTGTGTTCTCACTAAAAAGTATTTTTTGAAAATAACATATTTTTTTTCAAATAAGTTGATTTTAAAAATTTAACCAAGTAAATTATAAGTCGCTTTTTCATCGGTTCATTTATATTGATTTTGTCTTCTTTTTTTTCTTTGACGTTTTTCTTCGAATTGCCCCTATTATTTTGGGTTGGTCTTTAATTTCTGTCCTCAAATATGATGTCTTTAATTTTGCCTATGCTACTCATTTCATAAAAAGATTATGGATAAAAGCGCACTTATCTATGACCTAATTACACTTGGCATAAGTTTAGAAAATTCATCTGGTATAAGTTCTATAGGAATTAATTTATCCGACATAAATTATGTGGTATTCAATTCACTCGGCATAAGTTGAGAGATTTTTTGCCTCTATAAGCATAATTCTGTAGAAATTAAGTTATGTCTTTTACGACATAACTTGTGGATTCTGAATTGAATTTATGTTTCTGAAGGCATAAACTTGTCCTAAACTGAAATTATGCCTCTATCGGTTCAATTCTACAGGAATTAATCCAAGCTATGCTTTGAAGGTTCAGCCTGTATTATATTATAATATAAAATATAAAATTATGTTGAACGATTTTTTTTAAAGCATCAAGAATAATTTTAATTATTTTTTTATTATTTAAAATGCTAAAAGTTAAAAATTAAAATTTACATATTTGGGGGACAAAAAACAAACACACCTAAATAGAGACATTCATGCAAGTGATCCATTCTTTTTTCTACTTTTGGCAAAATCTTTAAAAATATGAGACATTAATGACATTCGTGCCAATGACTCTTTCTTTTTTCTTATTTTTGTGTAGGTTTGAAAAATATGTGACATTTACTATCAAACACATATTTCATCGACTATTTTTCACTAATATACCGTCATGTCAATTCCTTTTTTATTTTTTTAAAAAGTATATTATATATATAAAGCTTCAGTTGATAATTTTTTCTGTATTGTTCAAATTTAAGTTATTTTTAAATAACTTAATAAAATTTCTTTTTTTATGTAAAAAATTTAAGAGATGTCACTTATCAATAATACTTGAATTAAATAATTGAATAATTAAAAATTCAAAGACAATTTATTAAAACATGAAATAATTTTTTAAATTTGTCAAAATAAAGATTTTTTTTTCTTTCCAATTGTTTCAACCTTTGCGCTATTGGGCTGGATAGTCCGATATCCCGAACCGACTCTGGAAAATCTTTCATATTCAACAATTCCTAAAACCGCCACCCACTTCACAACCCGGCGAGCACTAGGGCTTTCGGATAATCAGGTATTCTTCTTCTCCTTCTTTAAATTGAAATCCCTACATACGTTGTTTTTTTGCTATGATCTGAGAGTTTGTTCAATTCTCTTTGTGAATTCAGGTTATTTGTTTAGTGCATATCCAGCGGATTACCTTATTTACCCTAATTCTAGCTGGTTTGGTGGTATAAATCTTCAGTTAGGGTTAGGGATTTTGAAGTTTTGAGTGTTGCGTGGAACAACAGTTGATTGATTGAGCATATTATAAAATATGGATGATGAGATTCAGAAGACGCAGGAGGAGAGGAAGAAGATGGAGCAGCAGCTCGCTTCTATGAATAAGGTGACTTTTGACACTGAATTCTACAGCTCGGATCGGTTTGAGGGATATGAGAAATCCATAGCGGTGAATGATGATGAAGATACTTTTGATACGGAGAATGAGGTCGCTAAGAAGATGGCATCGTACACTGCCTCCAAACAGTTCTTCAAGGAGGTTCCACGGGGTGGAGGGGAAGACGATGAGCCGACAGGGTTTAACAAACCGGGTAAGATTATTGATAGGGAGGATGATTATAGGAGGAGGAGGTTGAATCGAGTGATTTCCCCTGAGAGGAACGATCCCTTTTTGGATAAGACTCCGGGGCCGGAAGTGAGGACGTATGCAGATGTCATGAGGGAGGAGGCTTTGAAGAGGCAGAAGGAAGAGTTGATGAAGGAGATTGCGAAGAAGAAGAAGGAAGAGCAGGAAAAAGCAGCGGATAAGAAGGAAGAGGTTGAGAAGCCTGCTCAGAAGAGGAGGAATAGGTGGGACCAATCTCAGGATGAAGGTGGTGCCAAGAAGGCTAAAGCTGGTTCAGATTGGGATTTGCCGGACTCAACTCCTGGGATTGGAAGGTGGGATGCAACCCCGACACCCGGTAGGATTGGTGATGCAACTCCCTCGGTTAAGAAGAATAGGTGGGATGAGACTCCCACACCTGGTAGGGTTGCTGATTCAGATGCAACCCCTGCTGGTGGTGCTACTCCAGGTGCAACCCCAGCTGGTATGTCTTGGGATGCTACACCGAAGCTGGCAGGGCTTGCTACCCCCACACCTAAAAGACAGAGGTCAAGGTGGGATGAGACTCCAGCCACTATGGGAAGTGCCACTCCCATGGCAGGTGCTACCCCGGCAGCAGCTTATACACCGGGTGTTACTCCTGTTGGGGGTGTTGAACTAGCTACACCAACCCCTGGTGCCATTAATTTGCGTGGCCCACTTACTCCTGAACAATACAATTTGATGAGGTGGGAGAAGGACATTGAAGAGAGAAATCGACCCTTAACCGATGAGGAGCTTGATGCAATGTTTCCTCTGGAAGGTTATAAGATTTTGGATCCTCCAGCATCCTATGTTCCCATTAGAACACCTGCCAGGAAGCTTCTTGCCACTCCAACTCCTATAGGGACTCCCCTGTACTCTATTCCTGAGGAAAATCGGGGTCAACAGTTTGATGTACCAAAAGAAATGCCCGGTGGGTTGCCATTTATGAAACCTGAGGATTACCAGTATTTTGGTTCTTTGTTGAACGAGGAAGATGAAGAGGAGTTGTCTCCGGATGAACAGAAGGAGCGGAAGATTATGAAGCTTCTGCTCAAGGTTAAAAATGGCACACCCCCTCAGAGGAAAACTGCTTTGAGACAACTCACTGATAAGGCCAGAGAATTTGGTGCTGGTCCCTTGTTCAATCGAATCCTGCCATTGCTCATGCAACCCACACTGGAAGACCAAGAAAGGCACTTGCTTGTGAAGGTTATTGATAGGGTACTCTACAAATTGGATGAGTTGGTTCGACCCTATGTGCACAAGATTCTTGTTGTGATTGAGCCTCTGTTGATTGATGAAGATTATTATGCTCGTGTTGAAGGGAGGGAAATCATATCTAATCTTAGCAAGGCAGCTGGTTTGGCAACTATGATTGCTGCCATGCGTCCAGATATCGACAACATTGATGAATATGTCAGGAACACAACTGCTCGAGCTTTTAGCGTTGTTGCATCTGCACTTGGTATTCCTGCTCTGCTGCCGTTCTTGAAAGCAGTTTGTCAGAGTAAGAAGTCTTGGCAGGCTCGTCATACAGGTATTAAGATTGTTCAGCAGATCGCTATTCTTATTGGTTGTGCTGTTCTTCCACATTTGAGGTCTTTAGTGGAAATTATTGAACATGGTCTTAATGATGAGAACCAGAAGGTTAGGACCATTACAGCTCTTTCTCTGGCTGCTCTTGCTGAAGCTGCTGCACCATATGGTATTGAGAGTTTTGATTCCGTTTTGAAGCCCTTATGGAAGGGTATTAGATCACATCGTGGCAAGGTTTTGGCTGCCTTTTTGAAGGCTATAGGTTTCATCATTCCTCTTATGGATGCTGTATATGCCAGCTACTATACCAAAGAAGTTATGGTTGTCCTTATTCGTGAGTTTCAATCACCTGACGAGGAGATGAAGAAAATTGTGCTGAAAGTGGTGAAGCAGTGTGTGAGTACAGAAGGTGTAGAGCCAGATTACATTCGCCAAGACATTCTTCCAGAGTTCTTCAGAAACTTCTGGGTTAGAAGAATGGCTTTAGACCGCAGAAACTACAAGCAGCTCGTTGAAACCACTGTGGAGATTGCAAACAAAGTTGGTGTTGCTGATATAGTTGGGAGAATTGTTGAAGACTTGAAAGATGAGAGTGAACCATACAGGAGAATGGTCATGGAGACTATTGAGAAGGTGGTTGCAAATCTTGGTGCATCTGATATTGATTCTCGATTAGAAGAGCTGTTAATTGATGGGATCCTGTATGCCTTCCAAGAGCAAACCAGTGACGATGCCAATGTGATGCTTAACGGATTTGGTGCTGTTGTAAATGCCCTTGGCCAAAGAGTTAAGCCATACCTTCCTCAGATTTGTGGTACCATAAAATGGCGACTGAACAACAAGAGTGCCAAGGTGAGACAACAAGCTGCAGATCTGATATCTAGAATTGCTGTAGTTATGAAGCAGTGTGGGGAGGAACAACTAATGGGTCATCTCGGTGTTGTCTTGTACGAGTACTTGGGAGAAGAATACCCAGAGGTTTTAGGATCTATACTGGGGGCTCTCAAGGCTATTGTGAATGTTATTGGTATGACTAAAATGACTCCTCCAATTAAGGACTTGCTTCCTCGGTTGACACCTATTTTGAAGAATCGTCATGAGAAAGTCCAGGAGAATTGTATTGATCTTGTTGGTCGAATTGCAGACCGTGGTGCTGAATTTGTTCCTGCAAGGGAGTGGATGAGAATTTGTTTTGAGCTTCTTGAGATGCTTAAAGCGCACAAGAAAGGTATTCGCCGAGCAACGGTGAACACATTTGGGTATATTGCTAAAGCCATTGGACCTCAGGATGTGCTTGCAACATTGTTGAACAATCTTAAGGTGCAGGAACGTCAGAACCGTGTCTGCACCACTGTCGCAATTGCTATTGTTGCAGAAACCTGTTCTCCCTTTACAGTCTTGCCTGCCTTGATGAACGAATATCGCGTGCCTGAGCTTAATGTCCAAAATGGTGTCTTGAAATCCCTCTCTTTCCTTTTCGAGTACATCGGAGAAATGGGCAAGGACTATATATATGCTGTGACTCCATTACTTGAAGATGCTCTAATGGACAGAGATCTTGTACATAGGCAGACTGCTGCCTCTGCTGTGAAGCACATGGCTCTTGGAGTTGCTGGTCTTGGATGTGAAGATGCACTTGTCCACCTTTTGAACTACGTCTGGCCAAACATTTTCGAGACTTCTCCACACGTGATCAATGCAGTCATGGAAGCCATTGAAGGAATGAGGGTTGCACTGGGAGCAGCCGTAGTCCTTAACTATTGTCTACAGGGGTTGTTCCATCCAGCAAGGAAGGTTAGGGAAGTTTACTGGAAGATTTACAACTCACTCTATATTGGCGCTCAAGATGCCCTTGTAGCTTCTTATCCTATTCTGGAAGATGATGAAAACAATGTCTACAGTAGGCCCGAGCTGAACATGTTTATTTAGACATTTCCAGCTAATAGCTACTTTACCATTTTTAGGCATTTTCCTATTGCAGCACGAACGATGAAGTAGCGTCTCTTATTTTCTGTTTAAGACTTGTGATGGCAGCGTGATGTTCAGGTTGTATTCATGGCATAAGTTGTTCTTGGAGACCATGATGCATCTTATATTCTTAATTGCACGATAGACTTGCTCCCTGTTTCTAAATATATTTGCTTTGCTTTCATCTGAACAATGAATAAGGGTGTGTGTGAAGTGTTTTTGGGTTTTGTCTTGATTTCCTTATGTTGGCTTGATTTCGTCTTACAAGTGTGCTTGGTTAATTTTATAACTAAAATCCGGTGTGCGTGATTTAGAACTTGTCAAAATTAATGAGGAACAACTTTGGAGTTATATTTAAGGGATTAGTTTTAATCCTATTTCCAAACATAAAGGAATTAACTTTTGTCATTTACTCGAAAATACATAGGATGTATGTTGTTTCAAACTTAAATTTTCATCTAATATTCTTAAATATTTATTTCAACTATCACTAATATCATGTATAAAACAAATGAACTTCTTACACACATAATTACCGCTAAGAGGAGTGACGGAATGATAAAAATTTCGAAGAACTAAAAAAAGGATCAGTGTTACATAATTTACCCAAAACAACATGGCGAAATGATACCATCATGTCTTTTTTTTTTAAAAATATTATGAGTAGATTATTTTTTTCATACAACATATTATTCGAGTCAATTTGCAAGTATATTAACTAGTTTCATAAGATAGAATTATCTGTTATCTTCCGCTAGTACAAGTATTGGAATAACTCTGTTCAAAGTTTAAAATGAAGTGGTAAAATTAGCAACAAAAGGTCAATCCTTCGTAGCATATTGGGCCATGGGGGTAATAGATGGGTAAAGGTATCACAAATTTGTTTATCTTTCTAGTTTTTCATTCATATATTGCTGTAATAATCTCTTATCCAGAAAACAAACTCAAAGCAGGAGACATGGCTCTCCTTATCTTCACCACCACAACTCCCTCTGTTCTTCTCTCCTCCAACTCTTCACGAGCTTCTGCATTCCCTGCTTCCATATGTAAGTATTTACTGCTTAACATTCTTGAATGAATACTCTGTAAGTGTAATCTCTAGTGTTATTTGAGATTTTGATTTCGGGGTAATTCTTAAGACCCTCGTTAAGGGATTTTGAATTCTGGGTTTTGCTTTAATTCCATTGTAGTAGACTGTGCTTTGTCGTTTGGTTACTCGTTTGTTGAAATTTTCTGTTATTTTTCAAGAGGGTTTGAATTTAGGTGTTCAAGCTGGATTTTCTTCTTCTTCTTCCCATTTGGGTGCCGAAAAGGAACATGTGAGGGTTTTGTTAACCCTTGATTTGACCTAAATTGAAATGAACCTGAATAGAGCAAATGGGTAGAGAGGATTTGTGTAGCTGAACTCAACTAATTTGGGGTTGAAGCAGTTGATTGGGGAGCCGGCGAGGGAAGGGGGGAATCAGGACCTTCCTTTTGCATTATATTTGATTTTAATTTGTCCTTCATGATTTGAGATTAATGTGCGCTTTTTATATGATTCTGATTGATCAAGTCTATCTCTTTTCTAATGATGCAGTGTTCTTTTAGGTATCCCATCAAAATAGTATTCATTTCTGCGCACATACTGCACGTGACTATTCTAAACATAGGATATTCATGGATCCCTCTATTAGAGATATCAAAATAAGAGGCTCGGACGATTTCTTCCGACTTCTTTTCAAATTTTATGAACATTGGTTGATTGTACGTTTCATTATAATTCTAGGAAAGTTGACAGATAAGTCACACTTACTGCTGCTCAACAGAACTTTACATGTCTACATGAGATTTTCACCTCATAAGGAGACTCTAGAATCTTGAATTCTCCCCCTTTATCTGCCAATTTCAAAAAAACGGTTTAACACTCCAGAGAAATCAAAAGAAAAAAGAAGGGGAGGGGTTATTTTGCCAAGAAAAAGGGGGGAGTGAGCTCAGAATGCAGGAGTTTGTACTTAATAGAAAGTATTATTCAAACAAACGTTAGGTGATTGATGTAAAGTCTATATCTAGGAGAAAATGGGTTAAAAAGCAGGACGTGAAGTTGGGGTGCTTCTTTTCAAATATATATCGATTCTTCAAAATTAGAGAGGAAAAAAGAAAAACAAAATGTGTGCACAATTGTCATTTTGGGTGTTCATGTGACCACACTATATAAAAGGTTCTGAATGTTGTAATCTATTTTGTATTAGCCTCCAGGTTCTGCAACAATCACATTATCGTGACACCTAAGTCTTATGCCCATGATAATATTCAAGCACCTTTTATCTTCAAAAGGAGAGGTGCATTGATTGCTAAGGCGGCTGCGGACGTTGATAGTGTTGGTTCTGATAATCCCGAGCCTTCACCAGAAAAAAATGAGGAAAGTGTGCCTGTTGAGAATCTCCCTCTGGAGTCTAAGCTTCAACAGAAGCTTGAACAGAAGATGAAAATGAAGTTAGCAAAGAAGATTAGACTACGGAGGAAGAGACTTGTTAGGAAGCGCCACCTAAGGAAGAAAGGACGATGGCCACCTTCAAAGATGAAGAAGAACAAGAATGTCTAGGCTTAACCTGAAACGTCTTGCAAGTTTATCTGCTTTCTCATATTCCTTCTAATATCGAAATACTGTAACCTTTAAGATCATCTTCTTCAATCTGTACCTGATACTTTAAGAAATTAATTAGATTCTTTCCCAATTTGTTTCTTGATTTTTCATGAAATATGTTCTTTGTTGAACTATTTCTGATGGTGGTTCAGAAAGTTTCCACTTTCCATGGGAATATATTCCATGGACAGTCATTCTTCATTTGCTGTTGTGGAGTTCCTTTTGCTGCCCTTGGCCTTCTGCTTTGTTTTGGAGGTTTTCACGGAAACATGGCTTCAGCCTAATGCTCTCCTCTCCTGTTCCTAAATTTAAGCTGTTTCAGCTTGGTGAAAAGTTCTGGACTTGGTGACTATAGAGTATAGAAATTGGGATATCCTGTTATGCACATTGGTTGCTCTGGAAATTGGTACTAACTATCCCAAGAACTTTGGTCTAGTGGTAAGAGCGCAGGCAGTGCATGATGGATGAGTTAAATGCATTGCAGACGAAAGCCTACTATTTAAGCAGGGAAGAATAGAGGGGCGGATTTTGTCTTCTGGTTCTGGATGCATATTGCAATTTGCAGGATAAATCTTTACCCCAAGTCCATCTATTCAATCATGGACTGACAGTATCAAATCTGTGGATCCTCAAGCCATATAAGCCAATAACTTTAGTCCCGGCCTATATTCCCATATGTGAATAGTTGAAGGAAAAAGAGAGGCCAGAGTGGAATCTTTCATAGCAGTAAATTTGGATAAATTGACTGGATGAAGAGACTAAAAAGCAAAAGGAGCAACTCCACTCACTACTTCAGTGCATTTTTATCAAACCCTTTATCCAGTTTACGGTTGACAGAATTTGCTTGCAAGTGCCCAGATAACAGCCACATCAATGGCAAGATTATCAATGCTACCATATGTGAGCTATCACCATTTCGTGAGTTTCATGACTCTATTATCAGGTGCTCTTTTTATTTAAATTAAAAAGAAAACCTCAAATTGAATATACGAAAAAATGTTTGAGATAACATATTGGAAGACACGTGTAACAGTGTCATTTTTTGTTTTTTCTAATTATCGTGGTGTCCGAGCCAACTTCGTGCACCTCGACTTTCATTTTTTGTTTTTTCTAATTACCGTGGTGTCCGAGCCAACTTCGTGCACCTCGACTTTCATTTTTTGTTTTTAATTCATGGGATACCTACCACCTACCACCTCCCATCAACAACAGGGCACTAGGTAACTCTATCCACCAAGGCGAGAACAGATAGAAAGAAATCACCTAGTATTCTTTTGTCTCTTTCTGAGGTTTGAACCTAAGACCTCATGATTCTCACCCACTTTATTGACCACTAGACCACATCCTTGGGTGCCAAATAACATTTTAAGCTGTGATAGTAGGTGACTTACCATTTTTATCATGTTATTATCATATAATTACCTTACAAGTAACCTGATTGTGTAAATAAAATATTACACCGTGCATAAAACTTAAACTCCATCACCAATAACAAGGCTGAAAAAAGAAGCTTACTAATCAAATATACTAAGGTTAGCCAGGAGGAACTAGGAGGGGGAGAAGGGGTCAGTGACAAGAAAACAGTGAGGTTAAATATGGCTAATTTTACATACATTTTGCCAGAAGATCAGCAAGCCATGGAAAAATTACATTTCTCAGTATAGTCTCAACTCTCTGACAGACAAATCGTCAGACTAGATTGTCACCCCTAAGAATATTGAATTTGCAGAGGGGACAGGTTGCATTGATCCTTAGCCATTTGCCGATGCATCCATGGTGGAAATGATGATTGCAGGGAAGAACACACAGCTCTACCCCATCCACATATTTGTAGAGGCAGATGCAGCACTCCTGTGTAGCCAAACAAAGTTCACATGAAAAGTAAGCCTCTATGGTAAAAAGATGATATAAAGGAATATAATTTGATATACAACAACATCTATCCTTGTGCGAGCTCCGCTTATATTGCCAGTCACAAGTCCAGATAAAGCAGGAGGGTGTAGGTTCCCAACCAATGTAAAACTCACCAATTTATGGTGAATCCTCGTGATACAGAAAAGATATATATTTGATATCAATAGCAAAATTTTGGGGTTTTCTTTCAGAAGCATGATGAGAAATTGGTGTAGATTCAAGAAAGAAGGATGGGTCATCTTGTTTTTCTTCCAAAGATATGACTCAAAGTACTCATCTCAATAAGGAGGAGGACTGAAAGATTTTAGACGTTTGCCAGCCCATTGTTACTTCCATCTTTTCCACTCTACAATCCATATCACAGAAATATCCAGTAAAGAAAGAATAACAGTTCGAATGGGATATATAATCAAATAGAGAAATTTTTAGATGAATTCAGAACATAAAAGAACTCGCATGTTTACGTTTAGAGAAAATTACACACTATAGTGCCCTCACCAAATATATCTGAGAAAATCCAGATTCTTTCATTCAATGATCTCAAACCAACTCATAGTAGAATCTTCATTTCCAATTACTTGAAAAGATCCCCTCAATTACAATGAAATTTTTCTCTCCTCTCAATGTTTAAGTTTCCAGAGTCCCCAAATTTTGTCTCTCTCTGTTTCTAATAATAGTTTACGCAGTGTACTTTCCTCAAAACTTACAATCTTATCCTTGTTTCAAATTTGGCAAACACGAGAGTGCACAAGAGAAGAAAAATAGCAAACTAAGAGAAAAAGATTCAAATGGAGGAAAAGTGGGAAGACATGCTTACAGAATCATCTGGTTGAAGAGCAAGCTCGGGTACACAGTCACTCCTGTTGACCTGTGATATTAAGTGATCTTCTCCTGTCTTCATATTTACAAGGTTCCCTGAAATATTTGGTTGACCATATCTATACTTGGGGAGAGTCTTGATATCATTTTCAGTAGCTCCATCTCCAAGTCTCATGGCATATGCAACTGTTGCGATAAATGGAAAGAAACAAAATAGTACAAAGAAGACTACACATGCCATCGCAATGCAAAAGATCATAAAGAACACATCAAATGCTAGGAAAACAACTGATAACCTGCAAAATTTAAGAATAGGTGTTATTTAAGCTATCAGACTTTCTATCAGACTTTCCAACATACACATTCATATATTATAAACAAAGCAAATAAAACTAGTCTAGTAAACATATACCAAAATAATAATCACCGCTTAATATTTTCAGCTACAAATATCTGGGGAACCTTCCAATTTAGTCAAGCTCGCACCTGGTACATTTACCCAATTTTCCTTTTGCTTTTTCATCCGCTTTTGGGGGCTTGGAGGAAGGGGAAATCATGCCTCACAGCAGAAATTACGAAGTACAAAAACTTCAAATTTTAGAAGCATGACTCATACCAGTAAAGACGAGGTGAATCTTGCAGAAGCGCCTGGCCACCCATAACAATCCAGTAAAATCCAAACACCCACCAGATTGATGAAATCACTGTATTGACTGATTCCAGCCTCTTCATGATGCTGCTAAAAGATAAAATGATGGAAAGTTAAAACGTAAATCTCATCATTTACAAGTGATAACATTTTACACTCAAAATAGTAAAGGTCAATCAGAATTTTGAGCTTTAGTCCATGAGTTCCAGGACTAAAACAAAATCTATACAATTGGGCTAAAAGGAGCCGGAAAGTGAAGTAGCACTGAAGTATGAACTCCAGATACTTTTCGGAATGAACGAAACAGAGAAGCAGCAATTTTCTTTTCTTTCCGTCTCTTGAGCTTTAAGAACAACAAACTAATTGAACTTTTACTCTTCTTCTTCTTTTATTTTTATCCTTTTGCCTATTGGTGCTAACTACATATGAAAAACACAAGCTTGGGCGTATTGATACGTCATGTGAACAACCACAGCTGAATATCGATTCAGTATTATAATTACTCTTTTCCTCCTATGTTTCCTTCTTAAGATGGAAGCTCAAAATCTTAAGAGATGAGGGTACTTCATGCTAGACGCAGTGGACGAGAAAAGACTATAAATCAAATCTTCTTCAAAAAATCCTAAATTAGTCCTTCAAAGGTTGGGGAAGAAATGTTTCAAATTATAGGTACATTCCAATAATGAGGCCACCAGCATGAATATATTAACTCTCTGACAAATTCCTAAGACGTCCAAGACCTCGCGGACAGAGTGTACCTTCCTGTACGAACAATTCAAGCACAAGATAAAAGACCAAATTTGATAATTATGCTAATATAAAGGATAATGGTGCATTCATGTGCTTAGATCAACTTAACAGAAAGAAAAAGAAGGATTGGCTGGGGAGGGGCAAGGGGGGAGACGAAGCCTCCAGTTCTACCATGATATTTTGCCTTGTTGAATTCTTGAGGTTTGATCACAGTATATGTGAGCACTATTGTTTTTAGAGTTTTCATTTATAAGATATATCACTCGATCAACCAACTATGTCACAATCCCAAACTAGTCTAAGTCAGCCATATGAGTGCTCTATATTCAATTGGAAGTCCAATTCACTCCTACTATAATAACTTGTTTTCAAAGGCAAAGTAGGGAGTCTAAAACTAGAGGTTCTAAGTGGCACTAATCCCTAAATGGACAAACAAGTCTATTAACTCTGGGAGATCTATATCAAACTTGACCATTTGAGGAAAAGTCCCTAGATTTGCTTACAATTGAAAGTCAGCACCTTTTCTTAAGTTCCTCTTTGTGTGTGTCTAGGTATGTGCTGAATCATGACCTATCCTAAGTTGTAGCTAAAAAGTTTCAGAGCAGATGGAAATTGCTTTCCGAAAGAGATGTATTGGCAAGATGCCAAATACTGAAGGCAACCATTCTCGCTAATAACCTTTTAAGAAATAGTATGATTTCTTCGGAAGACCAACTAAAGCCCATAAAACATCTCAATTCATGCTTATATAATCCACAGGCTGTCCTCACCTCAAATATCATAGCATTGTTCTGAAGAGATCCACCAAGTCCAGTACATAGACTGCTATAAGAGCTTTACACTCCTAGTGACATTACATCATTACATAGACTACTATAAGAGCTTTACACTCCTAGTGATATTACATCATTACCAGAATGGTTCAACCCCACTCCCTCTGTGACTTGTGTCATGGCACCAGAAAGCAAAGAGAAACAACTCTAGCTTAAGGACATCTGAAAATAAATTGCAACTAAATTTGCTTTTCAATCTACCCATAAAACAGAACACTTTGTATACAAAAGCCATGTTAAGGTGGTTTAACTTTTAAATATCCAAGAACTAGAAGCTACACTTGGTTTATCAAATAAATTAACTAATAAAGAAAAAAAAAACACGGAACTAGAGGCTACACTTATTTTACGAGGATCTTAGATTCAAATGAAGGAAGAACTGTGAAATTTCTGCCTTTTGATATAATCACACCTAGATAGACGTTATCTGAGATATATGTAATATGTACCACAAAAATGGGATCTTGCAATAAGCTTTCAAACATTTTGATTTAAAAAAAAAGAAGATATTTCTTCATCTTTGTTAAAGGCATATTATGCTGCTGTCCAAATTATTATTCTTTTGGAAGTCAGTAAACTGAGAGTACTATGCATCTATGACAACCAAGTTATAGGACAAAGATTGAATGAAATCAGAAACTCAAAGAGGAAAAAGGACAAATACAATAATATAGTACTAGTCAAACTAGGTAGATGGATTTCTAAGGATTCCCTCAATTATGGACTACTCACCCCTACTCCCACTCATCCCAGTCCCAACCCCATACAGAAACTAAAAACCTACTGCAAATAGAAAAAATAGAAGGAAAATTGTAACACAACCCAAGAATGGCAGTAACAATAAAAATGCTATAAGAGGAAAGGGAAAGGAGAATGAACATATTCCTAGGTAAAGAGTAACATGCAACAAGTCAACTACAAGCAAAGTTTCACTTTTTTAAAAAAGGAAAAACTTCCCTGTTCAGAAAGCTACATAAACCATCCGGTCAGATTAAAAAAAAACTCCAAAAATTAATTAAAAATTAAACACAAAACTAACTACCATCAAACCCTAAAAATCAGACAAATTGATCTGGAGTTTACCTGCTGTGAAACAGTGAAAAAGGAGAAACCCCATCCAAATTTTCAAAATCATCAAAACTCCTTCTCTGAAACTCAATCCAAATAAAACCCACATGCAAGAGGCACTGAAGTGCATAGCCACCAATCCAAAGCCTCAATGGAGTAGAAGGCTTTTCTCCAATGGTGTTCAATAGCACAAAACAAGAAACCAGAACAAATGTCAAGTTCCATATCACATCAAGTAACACAATGGGTCTTGAATACCCATAATCACCATAAGAAACCCCATCATCATCATCAAAACTTTGATGGTGCTGTTGAAGATTGAAAGAAGAGGCCAATCTTGTTAAAGAGAAAGAAAAAGGGGTACATAGGCCTCTAAAGTATCTAGGTTCAAAACCACTATTACCACTAATTAAATTTCTTTGGATTTCTTGGTCCATTCTGCATAAAGTTTCAATCTTTTTGCTTGTTCAAGTGTTTTTATGAAGTTTTTTTTTTGGTTTTGGGGGGAGGGGTGGGTACTTGGGGGTGGGTGGGGGTGAAATTGATGACTGGCATTTTTGGGTGAGAACTGGTGAAATGCTATATATATTGGGGTTTGGAGGAAAAGCAAAATCAGCAGAAATTCTGGTAATTCTTGGTAAGTGCCACTGGCACTCTTGTGAGTGCTGGGTCCAATTTTGTCATATGCATAAATTATGAAGTGAAGAAAAGGGAAACCATAATTAACCCAAATAGAGTTTCATCTTATTACTTCAATTAAAAATAATCTACAAATATATATATATAATTTATATTTTTTTAATTTATATAAAAATATTTAACTAAATATGAAATTTAAAAATAAGATAAAATTTTTTGAAACTTATTGGATAAAATAAGTTATAGATATTTATGTGATTATAATTCATTTCATTAAAATAAATGAGATGTCTAGAATTAAATTGTTACAAAATATAAATATGTGTTATTCTTTTTAAATTAGACTAAAAGGAAAAGAGTATTATTACATAAATTGAGGCCAAAGAAATATATATAATATGTGTATTATCATATAAAATTAAATATAATTTATATATATAGGCAGAAAAAAAATAAAATTATTACTTAAGTGAAGATTTCAAAGGGAAAAGGCCAAAAATAGAAGTTGGGTTACATATTTCCTCCAACTTTAGAAATGTTTTTTTTGTGGGTTGGGGGGCAATTTTTACTCATGTGAATTTATTTAAACTTTTCCAAAGGAAAAAAGAAAAACAAAAGTAGAAGGTGAGTAGTATAATTTGCTCCAACTTTTAGAAATATATTGATTTAAGTTAATTTTGACTTGTAGACTCAATTGAACGTGTGAAGTCATTAAACTTTTCCATTTAAATATTGTTTTTTTCTTGCACCAAATACTGATTTTTGAGTTCAATTTTGACCTTGTTTTAAAGATGGTGTGAATACTCTAATGGTACATGTTTAATTAGTGAAATTTATAATGATATTTGCTTAATTATCTCCACAAAATTCTAAATAAGAAGGGAAAAAAAAAAAGAAATTATCCCTATGGGTGGAGACATGGCACAAGGTTGGGGAGAGGGGTGTTTAGAATTTGTTATACTCCCCTTGTTTTATTTTATATGATATAGTATCAAGTAAGATAATTAAATTAATTAATTTTTTAACGAATTTAAATTAAAAATCTTTAAATATATATATATATATATATATATATATATATATATATATATATATATATATATATATATATATATATATATATATAATATTATAAATCACATTATCAACAATTCAAAAAGCTTTATATAAGTCTTTTTTATTTCAAGTTCTATCACTCAATCATGATAAGTGATGATTATTGTTATTTAAAATTTATTTAGCATATAACCATGATAAATCACAAGTTCACATAAGTCTTTTTATCTCTAATTTTATTTTAATACATGACATTAGAAATGTGTTAGCCTTTTTTATTTAATATATTTGAATTTAGTTAATGTTTTATCATGCGAAGAAAATCAAATTCATATTGATTCAAATGTTATCCTAATTAATTTCATCAGATAATTAAGGTAAATTATAATGACCTTCTGTCTTGGTTGTCATAATTAATACATTCTCAATAATAATTTACACTATATAGTTGTAGTGCTTAACATTTAAATATAAAATATAATTAATTACCATATTATGTTAATCTATATTGCTAATCCTATCAATCACTTTTATGGACTTGCTTTTTGAATGTCATAGTTTGTTAAAGTGCACTATAAAAGAATTTTGCTGTTAATGAGTACTTAACAATTTGAGCATAAAAAGTAAAAGTAAAAAGATTTTGGATATCTTTTGTCAATTTAATTATTTGATTAAAGTTGGTGAAGTAGGTTAAATTTTACAAAATTGTTTTGAAGCAGGTAAAAAAAAGAAATTTGATGATACAAAATTCATTATTTATTATGCTTTGAACACAATCTTTTAAATAAATTCGATTTTATCACTAATTAAATCCAACTCAAACACCTTGATTTGTTTCACCAAATACCTATCTCATCAGCCACAACTACCAGATAGCTCTATCTATCAAGGCTCTCGAAACGAATTTTTCATTTTCTATAGTAATACTGTGAAAACTGAGATTATGGGATTATTTCATAGAGTCGTCGTTGTTTCTATGAAGTTTCCATAACAAAGAACATGGGGATCATTTGGTTGGTAGGATGGAATAGACAAGGATATCTCATGGGTTGAGATATTTCATGAGATTATTTTATCTCACCTTCTTTATGAACCTATCCCACAATTTATAAAAATAAAATATACCGATATTACTATCTTTATTCCACCAACCAAACGACCTCCGACAGAGATTGGAAAGCAAAAGAAATACTAGGAGATTTCAAGAACTAACTGCATGAATATTGAAACTGATATTATTGATAAATTAGTAACCACATTATATTCTTAAATTAAATGATACATAGTACTACTACTTAGTATGAAGATTTAAGGACAGAAGCAGTATCAACAGTGCTGCTTATTGATTTTCTTAACAAGTCAAATGAATTGAGGGATCTTGGGGCCAATACAACATCCATGCTGTCACTAACTTTCTCAAGCATTGCTTTAACAGGTGATACCTGCATAAATAGAATGAAACAAATCACAATTTTAATGAAAGAAATCACTCTTGTTTGAGTATGCTTTTCAGACACTAAAAAACAGGTATTGTAAGATGAAAATTAGATATCGCGCTAAACTATAACAAACTTAGTCACATCGGGTGTTTATACATAACCAATGAGTATATGATATGTATCTTCTATATGCACATATATCACTTAAAGATTAAGTGCAATTAAGTTTCTTCTGATAGTCATTGAATATGAACTTCTTGTAGCTCATGTTGCTCAGGCTCTCCTAAGAAATTCATGTCGGATCCTAAAAAAGGCATTACTTATGGAGGATCCGACTCGCGCACACAACATTTTTTAAGCATCCGAGCAACGTAACTTTTAGTTGCTAAATGTGAAACAGCTTATGCCAAACCAACAACTCTTGGTATTAGATCCAGAAAATAATGTGTTCCGTGAAAGACCATAAATTTTTTAGGATAAGAAGTAAATGGAAGGATGATTGTACCTTATTAGGCTCTCTGAAGGAATTTTCATCCATCACATTTGTGGATGTTAATGTGGTTTTTATAGCCCCAAATGACGTCTCTAACAAGTTCTGCCCCAATCCACTGATAGAGAGTTTAAGAGTAACCGTGGTGGTCCCAAAGTTCACGACCTGGGGAAAGTATCTCAACATATGAGTAATAAACCAATTAAAGACAGAGAACCGTATGTATATATGCAAAATGGTCCGGAAGATCGTGCATCCTAGGAATTCGGAAATGAAATTATGCTGTCAGTGAATTTCCCTTTCAAAACACTCGAACTATCATTTACTCATCATAAAACAAAACTAAATAGGATTCCAAGCACAGAAATATAAGATTGTGGCACTGTTAGTTTGTTGGACAATCTACTTTGTTCACAAAGTTGTACTTGTTAAGGGTGAACCTCGACCATTCAAAAGTCGTAAAGTGCTAATGATAACCATCTATGAAGAAACTAGCCGAACTTAACCCTCCAAGAGTAATGAACCAAAACAAGAAAATATCCGCACCTTTATTCTCAAATAATCATTGTTATCAACTGAATTTCGCCAAGTGATGGCAGATGCAATAAGTGAATTTGAAGGATTAGCTTGTAGTGAAGAATTCAGAAGAGTTGCGCCATTTGACTCTTTGAAGAAATGCTGCATCCAATAACTAGGGGTTCCATACATTTGTGAAGAGGTGAAGACAATTGCATCTGGGTTCCACCTACACGAATGAACATTTTACGTCGATAGAATACATTAAAAAATCTTCAAAAAAGAAAAAGGTAAGAAATTAGAAATAAGAGCAGAAGCAATCAGATATACCTCCTGTCATTGTCATTAACAAATAGGGGTGCGTAACTTGCCATTTCAATTGCTTCACTGCACAGAGGATAATTTCATGTTACATCGTCATACAAAGGGAGCATAATAAAGGGAATAAATGGACTGTGTATTAGTTTAAAGTGATTCGCTTAGTCAATGCCTGATCGCTAAGATCAAAGTTATCTGTCATACAATCAAATAAAAGTATCATGTAGTATACTGCATGATGAACTGGCGTAGATTAGAACATTTTCAAGTAAAATCTGAATTAAAGATCAGATATTGCATAGGAAAAAGAGAAGGGTGTTAATCAACAGAGACTTCAGTAAGTGAAATCACATATCACCCTTTCTATGCGTCATTAGCCAAGGAAAAATCATATATCACCCTTTACATTTTGTATGAGTAGTTATGAATGTAATAAGAGTGAAAAATTAGGAAATTTCATACGAAAAGGAGGCTACATAGTATGGCCCCTATCCCTTCTTATTATGCCAGTTGCTCTGCTCCTTATCCCTTTGGGGATAGACCTCAGCTAAACTCATTTCTTGATTAATTAAAAAAAAAGACGAATTAGAAATATGCCCCACCCCTACCCCCCGGAGAAACTGTTCAGAGGAATTCACAGTGCCAGAGTGTTCCCTCAGAAAAGCTGCGATACAGAGTGGGAGTCTACATACACATGGAAAACGTTTCAAAACCTTTCTCCCACATAATAAACCAAGGAGGCCTTTCTTCAAAAGAACTCGAGACGTTTACAGGCAGGAAGCATACCAATTATAAAAAAGAAATTAGACAAACACTACACAGGTACCTGTTCTTTTCTATCCCAATGAGGAACCCTGCTTCAGCCAGTGCTGCTAAAAGACTACCTTTTCCAGCATCATTTCCAGTCACAGCATACTCACTCACAAAAGCCTGCAGAAATATACGCTATACATAAGAACCACTAGATAATTCAACTCATTAATCATCAAAGGGAAGCTTTGCCGACCTTTGGTCCACTGCGTGGTGCACTATCAAAATGGCGAGCATTAGAAAATACAGAACTTGCGCTGCTATAAATCTAGCCATAGAAACATCACAAAGTTAAAGCTCATGCAAAGACAAGGAAACCAAAGTTAAAGCTTTTGATACAAATGCTAAGTGCGAGAGATACTTGGAAAAGAGTCAAGATCTTACATGAAAATCATATAAATCAGCTGGGTGATCCAGTGCTCTCGAAGAACCATCACAGTTTGAGATTATTTTAATATCTGGGTATTTATCTTTGATGGCCGAATAGAACTTGAGGTAATTTCCTGAATCACGAGCAGTAGAAATCAGTCACTAAATCTTTCCAATCAGATGGATGTGCAGTTTTGATATCATGTATCTGGACAAATAAAAGAAAACAATGCCATTGGAGTCTCTATGGACTAGCCTCAGATATGAATGATAAGAGCTCAAACTTTCAAGAGATATTTTGTCAGACACCTAAGAGCTCTGACAAAAGTTTTAGCAAAACCAGTAAAAAGAACTGATTACTAAAGTACAAGACTGACAGACAGCATGGGAGCATGAAGGGTCAGAGGTACAGTAGAAACCGTGAAGATCTTAAATCTGCATCATCAAACTTTAAATTCATGTTGGCATAAAAACACCAAATTTATTGCTTTCTTATGCACCCTACACTCAGCCAGGGAAACAGGGAAGAGAGACACTTCATGTCATATGTTATGGATGTCAGGTTTAATTCCCCGCTCAAATTCTGGTAAAGGCGATGAGATATGTTATGGGGAGAAAATAAATCAGAATTTACACTAGACAGTTATGCAACATATAAATCCTTTGTGCGATAATAAGTTCCCTGGGAACCAAAGAACAATATATCATCTGCCAAATACAGTAAAGCATGCATACCACGGTATTTTGTCTTTCCACAATCCTCATTTCCAATAGCCACATATCTCAAATCAAAGGGCTCTGGATGTCCCATTTTGGCTCGAATAGAACCCCATGTTGAAGTAGGATCACCTCTTGCAAACTCAAGACCATCTAATATTTCCTGGATAGAGACAAAATATATTTGTAAAAATGTAATGTAGCAAGGAATGAATGAAGACAAATTGTTGCTACAGAGAGAGAAGCAAGAGAATGTTAGGCAATATCCACTGCTAATTTTATTTTCTTGACCAATTTATTCCATGATAAAAATGATTGCCCACTCCGTTAGTTGCCTTTGAAACATTGATTACTTTGGTAACTTGAATCGGTGACAGAATGAATGTTAACATAACCTACTAATGCACAAGCCAAGAAAAGTTTCAGCAAGAAATATTATGGCCATTAAAAATGAAGCTTCTAGTGATGTGAGTTTTTATAGCCTACGATTTTGTGAAGAAAAAGACAACTCGCAGCTGAAAAAAAAAAGAGAAACATTCATGACACTAATTAAAATTTAAAGAACATTTATCATATTAAAGCGCCAGATCATACTCAATGAGCTAAAAATTCAATAAACCTACTTGTACGAAAGGTAAAATACTGGAAGTGTCAACTTGATCATGGTGGCTGACTCCTGAAAATTTAGAAGCACAAAAGGAAGAAGTTTAAAGTAAGTTAATTCAATAGAGTAAAAGAAAGAGAATAGTGCATTTGTGGAAGTGCAGGAACTACCGTTGTTGAAAACCCAAACTGGCAGTGCATCTAAGTCCTCGGCAAGCTGCAGAAAACAAACTTGAGTTATTCAAATTCAGAAGCATACAACTGTTTACATCAAGTGTGTGCAAATGTTTTTTTTTTTGGTGTTTGTGTGTGTTAAGCATAAATGATCTGCCAGGTGTTTCAAATACATTTGCAACAAAGTTGGGGAACATAGAATATACCTGCAGGAACTCAAAATGGCCTAGTCCATCGTCAGTCCAGTAATCCCAAACATCACCGAAATGCCCAGGCCTCTCTTCCCATTGTCCAATGGTTTCTTTCCAGCGAAATGCATTTCTTAACCAGTCACCTTCAACAAAACATCCACCTACAGACAGATAATGTGAAGGTTTATCAACATTGGACAATTGATCGTTGAGCAGCTCAAGTAGTAGATATCGACGGATAGGGAGAACACAGGAAAAAACGAAAGGGATTGGTAAAAGAAGACACACAGCACAATCTTGGAAGAGTAAGTCCTCTAATTGATGCAGACTTTTTACTACATTTTCTCCAATATTTATTCTCTTTACCTAGCCAACACTGTGTAAATTAGTTGTTTGAAATTCTAAAGTGCTCAAATACTAAGTAAACAGATTAGAAAGAGGAGATTTGACCTCTTCAAAGAATCAAAGCAAACATGAAAAGAAAAGATAAATCAGAAAGTTTGAATTTCAAGTTAAGTTCCTTCATCATACCCCCTGCCCCTGGGTATGAAACATGTTACTATGCTGAGAAATTACAAGTAGAACTTTGATGAAAGATACTTCATTATTCGGTCAAACAATTGGAAATTAAAAAATAAATAAACTGGAACAGTTTCTGCTATTAATCCTACATCAAGATGTTCATCTCCCATATTATCTCTTTTGATTACCTCATCTCTCATATCATCTCAATGGTGAAGTTCTTAGATCTAATTGTTTAAGATAAAGTATTTCAAGTCTGATCTAAGAACTACCACCAATGAGATAATATGGGAGATGAACTCCTGTGAGCATAATTTCCAGTAATACATAACACAGTTGTATATCGGCTTCTTTCTATCTTTAAGTAGTAGCTGGCTTCCTGTAGCTTTCTTAAGCTTCTCTGTGCATACCATTCTTTTTATTATACTTTTTTGTTTCCAATTTACTCATGAATTTTTGCTCTTTATTGATACTATTCTTCCTCATCAAGAAGGTCTCGCGTGAAAAAGTTTATAAATATAGGGTATAAAATACTAAAAGCTGTCCCAGTCCATCGGTTGGTAAACTTACGTGATCCTCAAGGAAAAAGTTGGCATATATTGGAGAATACCTGGAAATCTAATGAATGCTGGTTTCAAATCCTTAAGCATTCCAAAAAGATCTTTCCTGAAGCCATGCCCCTGTTCCCAGAAAATTGCCACAAATTACATTCATTAGACGAATACATCTAACGCCCCAACAAAAATGAAAAATAAGAAAGAAATAATTGGAAATAATATCATGCTCCTTAACAAAGAAGGATCGTTAGAGTAATACAGAATTGTTGGATATCTACAGACAAATAATGAGAAAAAAAAAAGAAACAGTCGCAATAATTTGTAAAATTAATCTACATTGACAAATTTTACATATTATTAGTTAATGGTAAATAAGTTCTAGTTTTTCCCAAATGTAAAACCTAATAACGTCCTTGAAGAATTGATACAGAGGATTCATACAGCAAATTTCGGGATTATGGTATAGTTTATTGTTTGAAACATAACCTAACGATATCATAATAGATGCATTTAAGAGTACTGCACAGATGTAAATTATATTTTGGTATCCATTTCTAAAGATATAGAACTGAAGCTGGCTACACATTTTGTATATAATAACAAGAAGAGAATTTGTGAACCCTTTAGAAGCTTTGGCTCAGAAAACATGTCATTAAGTTAGCAGCTGCGCTAAACCACTCTCTCCTTGATTAAATATGAGTCTTTTCTGAATAGCTACAAGAAAGCTCTAAACCACACACCTTGTATGTGTCAGTAGGCATTAATGACACTTGATCAAACCATATAACACCTTTCTTAGATGATCTCAGTTCCAGTCTTGAATTGGGATCTGTTCCTGTTGCTTCTAACATAATTTCCATCTTTGTCCAGCTTGCAACATCAGCAGCTCTGCAAGAATATGTTGAATAAATAGTGAGCAAGAAGCAAACTCCATAAAAACATGGAAAATAGAGCCAACTAGACATCTACTTACACTATGTTGGCAGTAGCCAGCTTTTGCGATCCATTTGAACCAGTTAAAGCTACAGATACATTGATTGGTTCTTGGGAACGAACATAAAGAACTAGTTTGTAACTTTTTCCCTGCTCAATATTCTGCAAGAGAACACAAAATGAGGATAATAAATACAGAACATGCACCAAGAAAATACACAAAGAAGGGAGAGTAGATCAGTATCTAATTTATGATATAGTTCTGATTGAAATCTAAACAAGACTTAAGGATACAAATTAGGGAAATCCAATGTGCTTTTAGTATTGTGGAATATTGAATGGTGAATCCTTGAGAGAGGAAGCAAGTAACGCATAAAGAATGTTTTAGCCAAGCATTAAAAGAGCAACATACCATGCCCCAGTATCCCGGGTTGTAGATGCCAACTCCTCCATCTGGACAGATATTGGCACCTGTATGATCACATAGCACCTGCACTCGAACTGCAATTTTATTCCGATCAAAGCATGATGAACGGTCTGTTGATACCATCACCGAGGACTCGTCTCCAATGATAGACCAAGGATCAATATTTGAAGGTACATTGGGGCCTCCAGCTTCAAAACCTGAGGTTTCAAGAAAACTAGCACTTGAATAAAATAGAAGTCAAGAATATATAGGAAGCAAAGCTCTTATTGCAAGAATAGTGATTAACAATTTTGCATTATTTGCCTTATCAGTATATTCACCATAATACTCTATCAGTCAAAAAAGCGACCTCTTGGACCATAGCAGCATGCAGAATATAAAACCGCCAAGTTAACATTCACCTATGAAGAAATACTTCAATAGGGAAAAGAAATACTATCCAAGAGACGAGACAGCACAAAATCATGTAATGGTTGTCTATAATTTTCTGCTTGAGCAACCTAAATGTAACTACTTCATCCTTTCCAACATAAGGGTCTTGCATGTCCGTTCTTTTCCTTTTTCATTTAGTCCCAAAAGAAAAACAATTAGTAGTCAATCACTAGGAAGCAATGCATGTATTCATTTCTTTTTACAGACTTCCTTTTCTAAGGCAACCATAAAATCAAACTGACCTCTATTGCTGACAAGCTCAGCCCACAATCCACCAGCGCCAGCATGATTGATCTCCTGAAATACAATGTTCCAGGTGTCATGAACTAAAATTAATTGCCTGTATCCAATATCATGGAAAATAAAGTCCAATTAATCTGTAGAACGTCAAGGTATAATCATTCTCTTCCAGCCAGATATTTGGAAAATGTTGATGATTCATAAGATTAGGCATCAACACCACTTGTCAAATGTCCATTGTCAGGTCTCATATTATTGACAGACTTAAACTATAGAAAGTCCTTTATTTTATTATCCTTTTCCTCCTTTAGTTCAACAGGAAACCTTTATGAGGAATGAGAATGTGAATTTCAGATTGATGGAATGAACTAATTAAAATATATCCAAGATGTAGTTTCGAGAATCAGAAGTTTATGACTCTCGAGTATCATATACTGCAATAGTTATCAGGTATATAAAGAGTTTGCACAAAAAGGACAGGACAAACAAATTAAACACCGAATATATGAAATGAGTTACATACTGTAAATTAGAAGGAAAATGTTTCGCATTTGCAGCGCAATTGAGTACCCAAATGACTAAACTCACCTCAAAGAATATACCAAAAAGGGTATCAGGTATTTTCCTCGCTAATGCTTCGGATGCATTCACAAACAGTACTGCTGTCTGGTTTGCTTCAACCCCAGTAGCAGAACATTGGCACACGGCAGACAGACCACACAAAACTAAAAGCAGCACATGATGAAGGGAATGCCTTGACTCCATCTTCCTTCTCAGACTACTCACTGTTGCTGTAGGCCTATAGCCTATTTAAGCTCTGAAAGAGGTGCAAATTCAGTTAGATTTTGATCATTAATGGAAGTATAAAGCTGTAAAGTTGTTACCTTTTACAACAACCTAATCATTAGACAGAACCAAAAAGACGATTGTCTGAACTAATAACAATAAGAGCAGTTCGAAAGATTTTTTTGCTTCTACTAGCACAATAGTGATAGAATCAAGGAATACAACTTTTTTTTATCTTGTAGTGTAGATATTATGTCTGTTGGCCCACAAATTAGTTCGAAAAGCATCCAAATCACTGGACAAGCTTTGACAGATTAAATTAATAGAAGATGAAACCTGAAGAATGATATAATGGCCAAATCCAGACTATAAATGAAACTAGTTGAGCTGAATTCACAAGGAGATGCAAGACACAATGGTTCAAAGGCCAAACAAATTATGATATACCAAATTATTTTACTTAAAATAGGATGCCAGCACCCAAGGGTGTGACCTAGTGGTCAATGAAGTGGGTGGGAACCGTGAGGTCTCAGGTTCAAACCTCAGCAAAGACAAAGCCTTGGCGGACAGAGTTACCGGTACCTGTTGCTAGTGGGAGATGGCAGGTATCCCGTGGAATTAGTCGAGGTGTGTGCAAGCTGGCCAGGACACCACGGTTATCAAAAAAAAAAAAAAAATGATGCCATCTGGTCCAGTTCCTAGTTTAAAATAGGATGCCATCTGGTTCAGTTCCTAGTTTAACACTTTTGCTCCTTTTTATATTTTTCTCAACTCCACGCATTTATCCATGGTTTTACTTTATATATATTATGAAGTAGTACCAATTCTGGGAAGAACCAAAATTCCATATTCCTCAATTATGACCAAATAACAAAGTGATCACACTATTATATTTCACAGTCAAGCAAAAATAGTTGAGGTTAATAACCAACCCAAAGTTTGACAAGCAGTAAATGCGTTGATATGATAATATATCAGACACTTTTACCAACTCATTTTTAACTACTACATGAAGACCTCTCAGGTACATTGTATCAAAAGGAAACAAGCTTTGTTTGTACATAAGGCTAAGACGTAGCATGACCAATTTATTTGCACTTTTCTGCAAAACAAAGCCACTTGCAAACAAACAGAGAGCCAATGATAAAGAATGCAACCACTATCCACTAAGGACTACTATGATTTCCCCTCCCCCACGGAGCAGTAAAATTAAGCCTGTGTTTGGAAACTAGAGAAGGAGAAAAAGGAAGGTATTTCAAAATTTTAAGCTTTGTTTAGAAAGGCAGAAAGTCAATAATAAAATGAGTTTTTTTCTTCTTCAGGCCACATATGAGTCATTTGCTTATAGCAATCACTAGCATTTATAAGTTTTTGGGCCGCAAGGTTGCCATGAGTGAGTAAGCTTGGGGACCAAAGGCAACTGTCTGTGAATGGACACAGCCTACTGAATCAGTTGCGACAAAGATAGAAATGCATGCTACAAAATATATGGTCGAGAATTATGCATTAACAGTCAGGAGCTCAGCAGCCATTTTTTCTTTCTTCATTAATGATATTTGCATTTGTTATCCTTAATTCCTGTGCTATTTTATTCCTGAGTTCAATATGGATTAACAATACGTATAATGTCTTAGTAATACCTACATAAGAGCACATAAACGGCAGAATAACCTTTGTACTATTACTTATTATCTCTCTAGTAAAAGTTTGTAATATTAATTTTAAGATAATAAGAGGGCATTTAAAACAAAATTTTCATGTTTAGAAGAGGAATGTAAAATTTTAAACTACCTTTTTAAATTGTTCTTTGTTTTGAGCTATTAGACTTGATTATAATCCTATTTTAAATTTTTAATTACTGGTGTATAATTATTTTTAATCCCATAATATTAAATTAAACAAAATTGGATTAAGTATGTATATATTATACACCATGGATAGGAGCGGAGCCAAGTGGGAGCAGGGGGGTTCAAATTACACTGTATATTGACGGTTAAAATTATTTTTTACATATATATATATATTAGAGTTCCCCTTGACTTCATTTGTGTGTTTACTTCTTCATATTTTAAACCACTTTAGTGGAAATCTTGGCTCCGGTACTTAGCATGGACATTATTGGAATCAACTTTGATACATACAATCTAAAACCACACACATGTTTAGATTAAATAATATATATCCAGATTTTAATATAACCGATAAAACATCTCATAATATTACAAATATTAGTGATCATTATAAACTGTATCACAGTCCTTATAGTATAAATAATCCCTGTATAACTTGTATGCTAAACTAATGACCCCTCCAAAAAAAAAAAAGGGTAACTAAATGACCCCCTAAGTTTATAGGAAGAAAAAAGCTCCAAATTTCTTTTCCTTGTTATTTTACCCTAAATACCAAACAAGGGAAGACAATTAATTTGCTTCACTCTGCTCCATTTCCCTTTCTCTTCATTTATCTTGTTTTTAGCTGAATTACTAGAACAGACCCAGATGTCAAGTTTTAAAAAAAGTTAATTTTGAAAGATACCCACAATCAGAAACTTGTGAAATTACAGTAAATTGAACAAGAATCATCGAATGTAATCCAGAAATGGACACAATAAAGTAATCAAAACTCAAAATTTACGACAACTTCATTTGTATCAAATCAAGATCACTTTTTTTTTCACCTGGAAATGAGCCACCGCAGGAAATATCCTTCTGGGTATTTGTAATTCTGACGTAAAAAGATTATACAGAGAACAGATTGAGTTTGTTACGCAGTGAGCTCACTCTGTTCACTGCTGCAAGTGTTGTTATGGGCAATGACTTCGACACTTTTGTATAGTACTAGTAGTTGTATATATAGACGAAGATGGTGGGACTGTGTGGAGTATGGAAGAAAAAGGGGTTGCTTGAAGAATTAAGGAGGGAGAAAAAGTAAAGCAAGAGATTTGTCTATAGTGTCTCTTTGCTCTTACGTAATACAGCTTTTGTTTTTCTTGGAGTGGCAGAGTTGATTATCTTTGGGAATGGGGACCAATCCTCTTATCCTCTTTAGTGGGTGTCCCACAACATATAAATTGATGTTTTGTGGATTATCCCTTTAAACCATTCAATTTTTTTACGTCTAATATTAAAATTTATTCTCGAGCTATGAATATTTATTTTTCAATCATCTTTCATGTCTTAATAATGATATTATTATTTTTATCTCTTGAAAGATTATTTTTGTATTTGTAGCGATTATTATGATGATGATTATTATATCATCTGTTGTTATCACTATTGCCTCTCCACGCATGTTTATATGGTCTCGAAAAATGCTATTATTTGGAGTATACTGAAGGGTGTGACCTAATTGTCAATTATGAGTTAAAAATTATGAGATCTCGGTAGAGATAAAAATTATTAGGTAATTTCTTTTCATTTGTTATAACTTTAGGGGAAAGAAAAGGTGCATGAAAGTTGACCCAAACACAACGATTATAAAAAAAAAATGCTATTACATGAAATAGATTCACTGTGACGAGCTTCATTATTTTTTATCGAAAGGGTATTGTGTTGTTCATGTGCATCTTTCATCACTGTCAAATATTCAACTTTCGACAAAGATGATGACGAAAAAAACTCATAATCTTTATTTTATCCTAACTCGGTGCTTCATTAATGTGAGTAATAGTGGCACCAAAATCTCTAGCGTCTATATTAATTTTGACAATGAGAACCCGTGATAGGTAATTTTTTGCGGAGATAACAATTGTCATAAACTCAAATTTTGACAAATTCGACATAATGAAAACTTATTTCAAACAGAAAATAAACACAAGTTTGAGATGATCAGTTGGTTAGAACTTTGTGTGTTGATAACGTATTAGAGAATTATATTCAAAGTGACAATATTAAAGATGAAAATAAGAGAAATAAGATAGGAAATTTTCTTCTTTCTTCTAATCGTATAATACATCAATCTCATATCTTTATTTATACTATTTCATAGAAGGTGATTACAATTAAAGATTATTTTAAATATGACAATAACTATTGAGATACAAAAGAAGACTCTAGTGGCATGAGATATAATGAAGGGGATCACAAAGGTATAAAGTTACCAACGTAACGATGAGAATTACACATTTAAAGTTATGAACATTCACAAATAATAATAAAATTTATGATGATTATTAAATTAAAAAAATAAGACTAATACTATAAACCTCAATATAAGTTAGTGTTATTAAACAAAACACTTAAAAAGGTGTTTATTAAATTATCCCTAAACAAAATATTAAATAGGTTCTTGGGCATGATCAACTAGAAGTTGATATCAACACGACTTATCTTTGTCCTTTTCTTTTTTTTTTCTAATTATTATTATTATTTTAAAAAATAGATTTAAAAAATTAAATTACAAAAAATAGAATAAAAACAGTATATGACAACATTATAAACAGCAAATACTTGTCAACTACTAAGTCCACTTCATTCTTAAATCATCTCACCAAATACCTAACGTGTTGAAATTTTATCCATTTTTTTTTCTTAATTCTTTGAATACAAAAAAAAAATTAAGATTAAAGGGTGTTGGGGCATTCGAAAACAAATAATATGATCTCTAGGCTTGTTTGCATGGACTTATTATAAGTATAAGAATTTATAATTTATAATTTATTTTTATTATTTAAAAGTATTTCTGTATTTTACTGAGATATTATAAAAATGTGCTATTTAAAAATATTATATTTATTTTCTCTGCTGGAAGATAAATTTTCAATTAGTCAATTGTCATACCTACCTTATCACAATAGTTAATTAATACTTATGCCAGTGAACATAAAATCATATGCATGACAATTCATTGAAAAAGAAATTGGAATTCTTCAAAATATAATTCTTTAAAATAATTGTGTGAATCTGTGCTTAAATATACCGTAAATTATAGTTAAAAGAATAAATTTGAATAAATAAATAGTTAAATTGAAGTGTTGTATGTTTTGCTTTTTCTAAAGAAATTAAAGTATATTACAGTATAATCTTCATCGATCCAGCAATGATATTTTTGACTTGTTTTCTTCAACATATAACAGCCCAATAAAATTGTATGGCTAAGATAATTCCGTACAAAATCAAGAGTTTAAAACTTTACCAAAAGAAATACCTTTTTTCAATATAAAATTATTCTCTTTTGTATAGTTAATTAATTAAAAACTTAGAATATTTTTTTCTATATCAACTCTCTCTTTTCACTGCACTAATATCAAAATACCATAATATTTTTCTGCACGTCTTATATTTCTCATGTATCACATACATCTAACATGAGGAAGAAAACATTAGTTATATAAGAAACCATCATTTCTTTCGTCTAGTGAATGTCAAGATGATGAAATAAATTGAGATGTAGTGGAGTAATTAACAGGAGATACAATGGTTACATGAGTTATAAAGAATAATGACACCATTTTCTTCATTTTACGCTCACTAATTATTATACACTTTAATAATATAATTTTAATATTAGTGCAGAAACACCAATAATATCCTAATAAGCCATTTAATTTTGAGTCCTTGAGAATGAAAAAAAAAATTATATTGAGAGCATTATCTTTAAAAATAAATGATATAATATGCAAATTTAAATTTACTTAAATTTCAATATAAGTACTGACGCCAAAGACTTTCTAATCAATTCTTTTTTCTAAATTTGAGTATTATTAAGAGATTAAATTCTTTAAAAATATGCAATAAATTATATGGACTAAAAGTTAAATTTTAATTTTATATTTAATATTCAATATTCTGTTAGAACTACATAACACATCTTATAAGTTAAGGTGGAAAAAGAAAAAGGAAGAGCTTATCTTTGGATTATTTGAAAAGAAATCAATGGAGCTTTCATTTTGACTAAGAGGGTTAGAGGGGGTCCATTAGTCACTCTCATTAACAATATCTTGGCTTCCTCTCCCCGCCGCTTCTTTCGGAAGATTTGGTAAATATATATATACCCCATTTAAATATACGGTATTTGAAATTAAGCTTGACAAAATTAAACGTTAGAGGTTCACATGGTTGAAGTTCAATTATTTTTGTCTAAATTTCATACCAAAATGGTTAGATTTTAGTTATTTTTTTGCTCGACTTCGACATTTTTATCTGAAGTGCAGGCAAAAATTATCGAAGTAAGGCAAAACTAACTGAGTTTACTCGTATGTAACTGAATTTCAGCTATATGAAACTTTAACTATAAGTCTAAGGTTAGACTAATTAAGACTAATTTTAGATACCGTATATCTAAAATTATTCAGAAATGGATATACGTGCAAAACAATATTTATATAAAAAAAGAACGCAAGTTAAACGTTGATCAAAATTAGGTATTCAGTGCACTTTGCCTTGAATCATCTAACCATCTTTCTGGATGATCAATGTCAGTGGACAACCCCCATTTTGGGGTGGTCTTTAATTTTTAAACCTCAAATTTGTGGTCTTAAATTTTTATCTTTATTGCTCATTTAATAAAAAATTATAGGCTAAAATACTCTTAATTATGACCTAATTTTGCAAAGCAGAATTTTTTAGAGAAGGTTTGTCTTGTGGTTTAAGTTTTATAGTATTTGATTCGCAAGACAAGACTTTCAGGAAACCTGTGGATTAAGGCGTAACTTGTGTCATATGACATAACTTGTGTCGCTGAACTGATGCCTTAAGCATAACTTGTACTGCAAACTTATCCCTTGAGCTTAATTTCTTTTGTCTTTGGGCATAACTTGTGTCACTCACTTATGTCATGGAGCATAACTTATACTTTGGGCATACCTTATGCTATTGAACTTATGCACGGGTATAACTTTAACTAAACTTATGCCTTGTGATTTATTTATTTTTTACCGTCTAGGACATTTTTGATTATTTTTTTATAACTTAAAGCCTTGAAGAGTATAAATTAATGATCAGCTACTTTGAAGAGTAAAAATTAAAACCCCATTATAATAAAAATATTTGTGCGAATGACCCAATCAATATCACAGGCTCACAGTCTAAATTAGTGGATATAACCGATACTCGTTGGGCTTTTAGTTTTAGCCCCCATCAAATGGACTAACATTTGTGCATCAGCCCAATCTAATCTCATTCCCAAACCATACTTCTCATTCGTTCTCAAAATATATTGGGTCGCTCGCACAAATGCCCCTAAAATTTAAAGTTTTAAATTTTTGTTTTTCGATATTTTAAGTGATAAAAAATACTTTTAATAATAAAAAAATAAAAAAATCATAATATATAAATAAAATTATATTAAAATTCGCAAGATATAAGTTTTTTCCCGAAATTATGTCTTTAAAACATAAATTCGCACAGATTACGCCTTATGCCTGTTAGGCATAAATTCATATTATTGAACTAGTTCCCACTTATGTCTATAGACACAAGTTCAATAACATGAAATTATGCCTACTAGGCATAAGCTAAGTTACTTGAAATTGTACTTAAGGGCAGAAGTTCAATTGCATGAACTCGGCCCATAGACACCAGTTCAATAACATGAAGTTATGTCTTGGGCCACAAATTCCGTAGGAAACTTGTTCCTATGGGCAAAAGTTCACGCCATTGAACTTCTGTCTTTCAGGGCTAACCTATGTCTTGCAAATTTTGTTTGTTTTGAGATTTTTTTTAAAAATATTAGAAATATTTTTATTCCCTTTTTATTACTTAAAATATTAAAGGGCAAAAATTAAAGACCATCAAATTAAGGGGCAAAATTAAAGACCACCCTAAAATAAACGCAATCCACGTAAAAACTTGAAATATATTATGCTCAAAATATTCAAATTCAAAGTATCATTCCAAGTTTACATAGCTCAAAATGGTGACACCAAGGAGTATTCTCTATTTAACTGAACATCATTCCTGCAATTTATGAGTAGTGTTATTATTTACCTTTATCATACCCATTTTTATTAAATTTGTCTCGAATTTAACTAACAATCTCTAACTATTCCTAATTTATATTCACATGATAGTGGATATCAATTGATAAAATTTCACAATAATTCTAATTTCGCTAAATTATGTCCGCTCATGTCATGGAAAACCACAAATAATTCACTAATTCAATTTATCGTTATAGTATAAATAATTCATTCAATCAATGTTAGAAATTTTCATGAATTATCCTAATTTCTTTCAACTAAACTTCGAAACTATAAATATGTTTCGATCGCATTTTTAAGACACAGTTCAATGTAGATATCATGAATCCGAGATTCCGAACTCTTAATACAATTCAAAAATCATCAATTCAATTTTTATTCTTAGTTATACTATATAGCATAAATAACTTTAATTCAAAAATTGATTGTCTCTGAAATATTAGAGGGGTCGAATAAATTAAAATTTCATAATTTCATATTTTTCAATCATAGGTCGAGTAATAGGATGGATGATTAACATATTTTGAATTATCTTTTTAAAAATAATTACAGTCCAATATCATTGAATTAACTGATCTAGTTTCTAAATATATACATGCATACACATATTTATACATAAATCAATGTATTGATTTTATATATTTCGATCATATTTATTAATAAATAAATTTGGCCAAAACTGTACATACGAGTAATATTATATTTTTCGAGTTGTATAGTCGCCGTTAGGAAAATATTTGAGCTTTATTCCCCAGTTAAGAATTTTAACAAAAGTAATTCCCCTCTCCTTCCAACTCTTCTCTGTCTTGACAACAAAGAAAACTCTCTTTTCTTTTCCACTGTATGCTCCGTCATTCATTCTCCAGAAAGCTTTGCACTCAAAATTGAATCCGTAGTAGAAACAACAAACGGATCGAAACGTAAAAAATGAGCAGCATTGGAACTGGTTACGACCTATCGGTGACGACATTCTCGCCGGACGGCAGAGTATTTCAGATCGAGTACGCCGGGAAAGCCGTAGACAACAGTGGTACTGTTGTCGGAATCAAGTGCAAGGATGGAATAGTCTTGGTAATTTGTTTGTTTGTTTGTTCGTTCGTGTTGACGTTAGGGTTTTTGTGTTTAGGGTTTTGAGATATAGTGTTTTCTTTAATATTAATTGGTTTGGGGAATTTTGAAATTGTAGGGAGTTGAGAAGTTGATTGCGTCAAAAATGATGTTGCCTGGATCTAATCGTCGGATTCACTCCGTTCATCGCCATTCTGGCATGGTAATCCTTTATGCCCAAACTACTGATGTCAGTGTCACTGATTTTTCTTGCACTGATTCATCAGCTAATCTCCCATGTGATATTTAATTTTTAAATTGGAGGAACACCTTTTTTGGCTCAATGCAACTGCTAGTTCAAAAACTACTACTATGCTTGAGTCCGTAAGGGTGACATTAGCTGAATTCTTCCAATCCGCCTAAGCCTTCGTGGATATAGTTTGATAACAGGTATATGTGGATTAGTCATGGTGTGAGTAGGCTTGCCTGGACACCACCTTAATCTGAAAAAAATAGAAGGAATTAAACTATTAGGCCTCATTCCGATTGGACTATGTCGGCTATGTGAATCCTCTACATCCATACATTCTTTGAAGACAAATTGGGGTTCTCTAAAGTTATAGAGATTCTCTAATTCTCCTACTTCTTTTTGTTTGATGACGGTTTCGGTTTAGTTTTGTCAAATGTTTTGCTAAGAAAATGAAAGCTTTCTGTGTCTATGTTCTTTAACATCGCACTAATGCTGAGGAAAGGTTTGGGCTCTGTCATCTTTCTTTTCAATGAGGTTTAAGGTAAGATGGTTTGTAGTGATGAAAGTGGATTGATGCTATGGTTTATTAACTTTTTAGAGGTGAAAATTTGCCGGAATATCATCAAATGATCGATTGAGTTGAAAAGGTCTGTTGACACTGTTAAAAGTTTTGAACCACTGCTCTGTTGGATGATTCTTGGGCTATGATTCATTCTATTTTGCTGTTTTCCCTTATGTACAGGCTGTTGCAGGGCTGGCTGCAGATGGGAGGCAAATTGTTGCCCGTGCAAAGTCTGAAGCAACCAACTTTGAAAGGTTTGCTTCTTACCATCTTATCTAAAAAATGCGTGCAGTTACATGTGTTCTCCCATAGTTTAGCATTCATGCGAGCTCACATCTGACATTTTGAAAATCTATGAAAACCGTGAACCAATTTTGTGGTTCTTATTGGATTTTAGTTATTGCTTTTTGTACGTGTATTTTTCTTCTAGTGTCTGAAAATGTACATTGATTAGGACCTATGGTTTATTGTTTCAATTGACAGCCAAAAGATTTAACTCCTATATGGAATAATTTAAGTTGTATTGTGCATTTGAGTCTTTGATTAGCGTTAGGTAATGAGTCATACTCCATAAGTGTGTGTGTGTGATACATGGACAAAAACTCAATGAAGTATCTGAGCATCTATACATAGTGTCATGGCTTTGAAGTGCAAAGGTCACTTCTTGAGTGAGCTTTTGCAAGTGAATTATGTATTCAATTATTTTGTGGTTGTAAGAACATAACTGGACGATCCGGCCCTTATGCATAGCTATCTAGTTATATATATTCAACACAGACCTCAGATTAATGAGAAATATTGCAGATCGATAATTCCACTATGAAGCTACTCGAGACTAAAGAAATTTGGATTGATTTGGATGTTTTTTCTTTTAGAAGCGCCTTCGTACTACTAAAGTGAGATAAAGTGGTGTTTAAGTCATTTTACTCTGTCTTCTATTGACACTATTGTGTCAAAGAGGTATTGGCTGATACACCCCTGCTTCTGTTGATATCTCCAGCAAAGAGTTATCTGCACTTCAGCAGTGTTGTTAACAAGTTCCTACTTAGAAAAATGTTAGTGTTGTCATGTGGGATGTTTATTAAGCTCTTGGATTTGACAGGGGAATTTGCAGTTTGTTTCTTTTATTATCATCACCAAACGTGTAGTGTGTGTGTGTGTGTGTGTATATCTATATATTTTTTTTGATAACCGTCGTGTTTGGGCCAGCTTGCGCGCACCTCGACTAATTCCACGGCATACTTGCCACCTCCCACCAGCAATAGGTACCCGGTAATTTTGTCCACCAAAGATAGAACAGATGGGAAGAAATCACCTAGTGTTTTTTTGTCTCTGCTGAGGTTTGAACCTGAGACCTCATGATTCTCACCCACTTCATTGACCACACCCTTGGGTGCAACGTGTAGTGTATATGTTTCCTTCATTAGTTGATGAAAAGTCAAGATTTTAGAGCCTCATCTTAGAACTCTAGATGGTGATGAAAGATTTTTCCCACTCAAAATTTGAAAATTGTTCCTGCCTAGTCATCCTATACCACCACCCAAATTTGACTCTTCTATTGACTGGGTTTGTAATGTGCAGTGTATATGGCGAACCAATTCCGGTGAAAGAGCTTGCAGAACGTGTTGCCAGTTACGTACATTTATGCACACTTTATTGGTGGCTCAGGTATGTTGGAATATCTGTTACTGTTTTGATAATCTCATGTCTTTCATTTACCTACTTTCTGTACCTGTATTATTGGAGCACTACTTGTTGTAGGCCTTTCGGATGTGGAGTGATCCTTGGAGGCTACGATAGAGATGGACCTCAACTCTACATGGTTGAGCCGTCTGGTGTCTCCTATGTGAGTTTAATCATTGCTTAACTGCGACATGGTTGAACCATGCAGCCTGCTATTTTATTTTCCTTAACAGCTAGATAAGCTCTCTTTGCTTGCTGAAGATCGTCTCTTATTAATTAAATTTATTGAAGATGTTGATGTGTTCTGTTGTTTGTTATAGAGGTACTTTGGTGCTGCTATTGGGAAGGGCAGACAAGCTGCTAAAACGTAAGTGTGTATAGATCTCTTTCGTGAGGCCTAAATTTCAGATTTGAAACAAGTAGGGCATGACTTTATGATGGCAGTGACTTTTGAATTTTCATTTACTTTCAACTGTCAAAAAGGGGTTGCATGGAATGTTCCCAGATAAAATTTTGGTCAACCATTTCACAGTGCCATGGATGCTATCCCCTTGGGGGTTGTGCAGTTGGCTTTTCTATATTTGAAGCTATCCACTACCATCCACAAGAAAATGACTAAGTTCATTATTGTATACTCCCTTTTCTCTCAAGAGAATGACAAGTTTTTTCTTGACGAAAAGGTTTAACTGATTAATATCTCCCCTAGTTTGGACATTGCTTAATTTATGTTTAGAAATAGAACTTACAGATCAGAAACTACATAGAAAGTTACTGCTAACATGAATGTTTGGGCTAAAAAGCAGAATTAAAAAATTGTCTTCACATATGTTTTTCTTTGACTTCAATATGATACAGAGTATCAAAGTCGATTTCCTAATAAATTAATTGTGCTTTCGATGTTCATGATGTTGTTTACCCAGACTATTATGGTGATAAATACTTCTCATTTAAAAGCAATGCTTAAAAGGTTCAACTATCATTTCTTGCCTAAGTTTGTCAGAGATGTTGTGTTTGAAATTCGGGGACATATTATTTAGACTCCATGAGGTTTTGACTACAATGGGAATGTACTCTCGAGTTTCTACCATCATAAAGCACCCATTATCAATGAGAATAACTTGGTCATCATAGGAAGTCACTTAAACAAACACCTTCAGCCAAAATCTTTATATCATTAAACTGGTCCAGTATGCTTAAGATATATCATCTATTCTCTGTTTCTTACTAGCAAGAAGATCTATTTACCTATCCGAACAAGAGAGAATGAGAGAGATCTATAACCCCATTTGTGTTGCACACTTTCTTTGGGATGATTTGAAATGTTTGAATTAAAAATATTATTCTATGTAACTTTGAATTTTCTGGAATTCAAGTTGAAACTTTGATTTATGTTTCCCTTCCCAAAAAACTTTGATTTATGCTTACCTATTGAACTAATATTCTTACTGTTATTCCACTGCTTTCTTTCATAACCACTATGATATAGGAGGCTAATTAATAGTAATTTACATTTTGTGCTCTATCAAAGTATGTCATAGACAACTAGACTATTTCTGTGAATTGCAAATAGTCAAGCAATTTGAATGTGTTAAATTTCAAAAGGACAAACAGTTTTCTTTACTGACCTTAACTATTAGAGGTCAGTACAAGTATTTGTAGTTAATGTATTGTGCATACATGGATATATTAAATTTCAAGGATGTATAACAGTTCAAAAGTAAACATTAAGAGTAGGAAATTTGAGATGTGTACCCTGACCAAAACACTATACGAAAGATCAGAAACACTGTCCCTGTGTGCCTACACCACCTTTTTAAAGATATAGAATTGCCATAGATTTGTCACTTCAGGTTTTATAAAGGTCTGATGATAATGTGTTGATGATGTTAGAAGTATCAACTAAATATTTTACTGGTATAGTTAGTATACTTGAAGGAGACTAAGCTATTTTATACATGTAAGATAAGAAAAAAACAGTGATCAAGCTGGGTTTTATTCAATCAAGTTTACCTTGTTTTGGGTTATTTTTGGCACAAATTTTCTTTTATGCACAGTAATGTGATTTTGAAATAAAATCTTTGCAGAGAAATTGAAAAGCTGAAGCTTTCTGAAATGACGTGTCGGCAAGGGGTAATTGAGGTAGCGAAAATGTAAGTAATTGTTCTGATTGAACTTTACAATTTGATTCATGCTAACATTTTATTGCTGAAATTTTGTCGAAATCCGACACATGCAAACACATGATCGAGTTGTGTATTGATGTTCTGTTTTTTCGACATTGAGAACTGCCTGCATACCTTATAGAACTTTTTCCATTTCTCTCAACCTTTGGTTATTTCAGTAATTTTTTCGGGCAGCTATCTACAATCTTAGCTTTACAATTATATTTTTTAAGTTTTAAGTGAAATTTAATATGCACGACTGGTGTTTTAACTCTGTGTAAAGGTATGATGTTGGTATCATCTTTAGCATTTGGTAAAACTAATTTTAGTTCTTTATTTAGTGGTAACCCCAGGGTTATCTGTAGGTTGTAAGAATGGAGACGTCAATTTGTAGTTTGATCCAGATAATTTATAGTAGTTGGTGCTGTATGCTTTTATTTCAGCCTTTTGACAATATGTTATATCTTGAACCAGAATTTATGGAGTACATGATGAGGCAAAGGACAAGGCATTTGAACTGGAAATGAGTTGGGTGTGTGATGAGTCTAACCGACAGCATCAGAAGGTAATTCAGTATCCTTCTCAGACTACACTCTCAATTTTTGCTTGGACCTGTCACACAAGCAAAAAGGAAATATTAAAGCAAATAACTCTTTTTAGCTTAGTTATTTCTTTTGTAATTTTCCATCTTTTATTTTGTCTGTGTGCATGTATTTCATAATTGTAAATGAATGTTATTTGATGTTAAACTGAAGTAAAGATCCGTTTAGTAACTCATGCTGATATTTGATGTTGCCATAGGTTCCTGCTGATCTGTTAGAGGAAGCCAAGACTGCAGCGAAAGCTGCACTTGAAGAGATGGATGCAGACTAGTGGCACAAAGACACTTTGTTCCTTATTTATCCATGAACCTACCTTTTATCAGCTGAGTCAAATAGTCTTGCTCTGCCATGTTTGGAATTTGGCACCTGTATGACAATTGGTTTTAGTGATGAAAGAGATTTCCTATTGTTTTCACTGTCGACTGTAATCTGTACACATAATTTTCTAATATCAAGAGGATAGGTTGCATTCCCATATGTGGAGTTCTCGGTTTTTAGCAGCTTTTATCGTTGGCAAATGGCAGTTGGTTTCTTTTATCTTGGTTGGGAGATTCTTATCTCTTGTTATATTGCCACAGATTGCTTGGATTGAGTGAAGAATTACACTTCAATGGCATGTTGATATGATGGTACATACCTTAAAGATCTCAAATCAAAGAAAAATTTCTCCCCTCTTCACTGTTTACACTGCTTTTGTGTCTCAACACTGTTACCATATGGAGTGGATTCTATACAGTAGATGTTTATTGGAATTTAGGTGAAACTTGGCAGAAAAATTTTGGACTGATAGAGAAGAAATATGTGTATATAAGATACATTTCCAATCCAAGTTTCAATATGCAGAATTGGTGTTCAACTCTGCATTAAGGGATGTTAGTATTATCACTTAAATTTGGGAACACCTATTTAGTTCTTGACGAAGTGGTAAGTCTTCTAAGTCGAGGTTCGATCGGAAATAACAGAGATAAAGAGTGGGATCTGTTGTATATTGTTAGACTTCTTTTTAGTTTATGAAAAAGAAATGCGAAAGTCATGTCCCAAGTAACATACTAAAACGTATAAATAACATACTAAAAGGCATAACAATATTCACAATAATTACTTTTTAGTATATTATATCATTATTTTCCTTATAAGTATTGTTACTATTATTTCTCTCCTATTATCTTATCCGTTGATTCTATTTTTACATATTATTTCCTTAATTTCGATTACTATACTATTTGATGTTTCTAGTGTTTTCTTCTACTTTTTTTTTAAGCACGACTTCTTCACTACAATTTTTTTTTTAATACTTGACGTTGATGTATGCTTTAATTGAGTCGAGGGTCCATCGGAAACAACCTCTCTACCTTCACAAGGTAACAGTAAGATTGCATACACACGAACTTTCCAGACTCCACTTATGAAATTACACTGAGTATGTTGTTGACTTGTGGTTGTTAGTATGTTATATCCATATTATCTAAAGTATAATTGGGACATTGCTTGCTTCATCACAATTTTTTTGGGGAATTCCAGAGATACTTACGATCGCTATTCTTTTGGTGCGCACTGGGTAAATTTGCTCTTGTGTAATAGCTCGTAAACCACTCAGAAAATATGAACTGCACTAAGTAAGTTTGGTGTGACGAGTTCGACTAAAAAAAGATCAGGTGGGATAAATCTCTTGGCATTCCTTAGAATACTCCGCCTGCTACACTAACTCCATCAACTAACAAAATTCAATATCTAATCCCCTTATAGAATACTCCTGCTACCCCAACTCAATCACCCCAGTGAGTTTGCTTCATCACAATTCATAAATAGAACGCTCACCTTTTTATTCTAACTTGTCATATAGTCCAAAAGAAAAAAAGTTGCTCATAATTCACACACTACACTTTTTCATTTTTCGAAAAAGCCAAAAGGTGGAATAATTTTTTGACTCCCACATGTTTCCGTGACAAATGCTAAATAATTGACCCTTTCACTTCGTTTATTAAGCACTTGGTTAAGCCAAATTAGGATATATAATTTAAATAAAATATAAATACTTCATCCGTTTTAATTTATGTGATAATATTTTTTTATAATAAATTTTAAAAAATATATCATTTTCTAAATTTGAAAACAATTTATGAACTTCTTATTTTATCTTATTGTTGGGTGTGTATGAACGAAGTTTCACATGAAGGGTAGAAAAGAAAAAAGTCTTACTTAATGAAGTGTTTGAATATTCTTAATGGTGTGAGGTATTTTGAAGAAAATAATATAGATTTAGCCTAAAACACACAAATACCTCACTATATTAAAAATATCTTTGAGTCAATTTAGCCCAATAATTGGTATTAGAGCCAACGGTTTGATGAAACAAGTATAAAAATATCGGAGTGATGGCGTGAGACACAATTTAATGCCTTTGTTCGTGTATGAGTTAGTTTGCCATCTTTACTGTAACTTTGAAGACTATACACAAAAATAAAATGTGAATAACTCGTCTTTCTCTTTTTGAGGGAAGAAACACTTCTAATTTTATCAATACTGAAAATAATTTTATTTTCTGCATATTACTATATTTCTAGATTACAAAATTGAGAGATTTGATTAAGATAAGCTAAAAATGAACTTTAGGAGAAAATTAAAATGAAGCAAAAATTAGGTGTTCACACTTGGATAGAATCCATTGAAGAATGTGTTACACATTTTCTTATTTTCCAAAGCTGATATTATTTGATGTTTTTTCTCATAAGAATGCGCCATCAAGATTTAATGATAATGTTGTAAGGAACAGAGTCATGTTGGCCGGTTAAGAATTCGCGTTTAAAAAATAAGAGTAGCAGAAATGAGGATGTTGAGCTGGATGTGGGCATTAATAGCTAGGAGAGATAGGATTATGAATGAAGTTATTCGGAACAAGGTGAGAGTGACTTTCATGATGGACAAGATGAGGAGGCAAGCTGAGATAGTTCGGACATGTGAAGAGAATGCACAAATGCCCCAATGACAATGTGTGATAGGTGGCTGTAGTGGGTATAAAGAGGAATAGAGGTAGCTAGGTTGAAAAAGTCTTAGGGAGAGGTGATGGGATAAGACATGACACACCTACAGTTTTCTGAAAACATTACCCTAGATAGAAAAATGTGGAGGTCGAGAATCAGGGTAGAAAGTTAGTAGTTAATTGAGCGATGCCGAGTCCCCTTATCAGTATTGCTATTATTACTCTCCTGCCATTGTATTCTTTGATTTTAGCATTATTACCTGTTATTTCTATTGTTTCAGTTATCGTATTATTTGTTGTTGCTAATTGTTCTTTTCTTAACAACATGACTTCTTTGCTATTGTATTTGCTTTACATACTATCTTACTTGAGTCGAGGATTTATCATAAACAAGCTCTCTACCTTCACATGATAGGGATAAAGTTGTGTACATCACCATCGCCACATCCCACTTATAAAATTACATTAGATATGTGAGGAATAAAAAGAAGTCATTGTAGACTTTGGTGACCATAAATAATCGATTGATATGGATAGCACATAGTTAATCTCCAAGTTAGCCCATGAATTGTGATGAGTCATGTAGAAATTAGATCATGGAAGGAGATTGTTGGGTGTCAACGAAAAAAGTTTTACATGGAAAGTAAAAGAAGAAAAAAAATTACTTGCAAGGCACTATTAAATATTTTTAACTGTGTGAGACCTTTTAAAAAAAATGTGTAGATTTACTTCAAAAAGGACAATTTCACATCATATTAAAAGTATCTTTCTATTGTTTAGCCCAACATATATAATCAAACGTATAAAATATTACGATATATTTAAGATCACAATCCACAGCCCAATAGACATAAAAAAAAATTATAATCCAAAATTCATAAACTAAAAATTTCAATTTCGCCTTCATTAGTATAACAATTCCTTAAATAGGATATTACAACACAAACTTATATTTCATATATATTTTCACAATAAGTACCATAATAGACCAAACAAACAAACATTTATTCAAACACCAAAAGATGGACAAATAAGTACATATGACAAATACAATAATATAATCTCACACCAATTGTAGATCATAATTAATTAACTAAACCAGCTTCTTTTTTTTTTTTAATATATAATCTTATACTAATAATTATGCTGGATTTTTCACAATCTATATTAAAATATATCTTAATTAATTGATCTAAAAGCTCCACACCACATCACATTGTGTAGGTACATATCCAAAATATCTGCATGTTTTACAAACCCATGCTTCACTACAATCATCATTGGTGTTGCAATGTTTGCCACAAGTATAAATATCACTTAGAGTTATAAGCCTTTGTTGGAGTGCTTTCAATTCTTGAGGCATCTCTCTCGTAGCCAACACTTGTGACCAAGTCATGAATGCAACTGCACAACAATATATATGTATCAAGGTTACGTTAGATTAGTGACGAAATCAGAAATTTTAATTAGTTATAAGAAATATATTCTACAAAAATTGCAAACTTGCATTCTTATTTGTTAATGGATTAGCGATAAGTTATCAAGAAATTCGAACAGCTTTGAATTAATAGTGATGAAATTTTATAGGTTTTTCTTTTTTCTTTTTTAATGAAAGACCATGAAAAATATTGATAATTTGCAACAACAAAAAATTAAATAAATGGATTAATTATGAGCAAATGGATACCACATTTTCCGGAGATGCTTATATTATTTAGGTTTAATTTCACTTTTAACTCTCTTGTAATATGATTCGATTTTGAATATATTATTCGTATTTTAAAATTAAATATTTATATTTCTTATATTATGAAAATTCTACACTTACATTTACAAAGTATTTATTTTCTATTTTAATTAATCAAATGCATGAGTGAAGTGTTCAACAGAAATGTTTATCTTCTTTATAAATTTCATACAAATAAGAAATAATAGAAACACTTCTGAAATATTATGTTGTTGTGAGTTTTTTTTAACATGAGGTGTTTATGCTTTCTACCTAATTTATTATCAACTGTTTACCAAAACACACTTTTAAATTGACTAGACCAAGTGTTTGAAATTTACAGTAAATAATAGGCGTGTGACAACTTCATTTTATTCATAAAAGTTTTTGTCCACATGGCTGGCAGTTGACCTATCGAGGTGTGCTTTGATCAATAGTTGCTAATAGTTCAGACAGAAAATGCAAACACCAGATAGTTCAGGTAGAAAACTCGAAAAAAAGTAATACTCCAGGTGTATTTTTTATCTGATCTCTTAATTTTATGTTTTCAATTAATTCTTTTAATTATTCACATGGAGTGTCATTTGACATCATTTTTAAATAAAAAAAGAGAGTGCCCAACATGCACCATCAGATATTAGTCAAGGTATATTTTGATAAATAATTGGTGATAGTTCAAATAGAAAACTCAAAACACCTGATAGTTCAAGTATGAAACTAGCAAAATATGATAGCTTAAGTGTATTTTTTACTGTTATCTCTAAAAATAAATATATAAAAACTTCTTAGTTATAATTCTATTTTATTTTTAAATAATTATGTTTTAATATACTTAGGGATTTTATTTTCTTTACTGCCGTTTTTCCTTCTCATAGCTACTTGATCTACTGCACATAAGTCGATGGCCTTTTTGAAACAACCTCTCTACCTCCACGAGGTAAGAATAAGGTCTGTAGAGTGTACACTCTATCCTCTCCAAACTTCACATATAAAATTATACTAAATATATTATTATTATTATTGTATACTTAGTTATGGATATACCTCATAAAAAAGGTGTGTAGAATTTTTATATTATAGAAGATATAAGTGTTAGTCTTGAAATACAGAACTGATGTTACATATTCAAATAGGAATTTGAAAAATGAAGAAGAATTGAGTTCATTAGTGAGAGAGGGAGAGAAAGAAACTAACCAATTACAAGGAGAATTTTGAAAACCAAACCAAAAGTAAGTGATGAAGATGCACCAGCCATTTTAACACTTAAGGATTATAAGAAGTGAAGTTTTTTTAGTGTTGCCCAACTTATGTTATAGACACCCCTATTTATAGGGATTTGGAGACTGTTTCCTTTTTCTGTTTTTTTTTCTTTATCAAAGTTTGGTATTTCATACTAGGATTCGATTAAATTTAAATTTGTGTTTTCTAACAAAGGTGATTATGTATTTGAGTAGGGTCTGAACCTGAGATCTTTAAATGAAGGATTACGTACCACTCTGCTGTAATTCTTGTTGATGAGTGCCGAGTGTGAGAGGTTGTCAATGGATGGTTTCAGGAGAAGAGGTAGAGGTAGATTGAAGAGACGGTGGGGAAAGGTGATTAGACAGGATATATCACAGTTTCAGTTTACTGAGGATATGACCCTAGATACGAGGTTATTAAGGACACAGATCAGGGTAGTAGGTTAAAGGGAGTAAACTGTTGTTTATCTAATTTGTCCATACTAGTAGTTGGGGTACTATTATGTGTGGTATCTTGCCCTTAGATTTTTAATTACATATTGTTTCTTGTATTTTTTGCATTAGTTAATGTTTGACATGTTTTGTTCTATCCTCTTCTTTCTTTTCTGGATTGTTTTGATTTGTTTATCCTTGAGCCGAAGGTATATCAAAAACAACCTCTCTGTCTCTGAGTTAGAAGTAAATTTTGTGTACACTCTACTTTTTTCAAACTTCATTCTTTTGGAACTACACTGAGTATTTTGTTATTGTTGTTGTTGAGTGACTTTTTGTTACACAAAATGTCCTTTGCCTAATTGTCTTTAACCAAGTTGGAATATATCTTTTGTGGCCCATCATATATTGGTATCCATAAATCCCTTATTAATTTTAAATTTAATTTAAATTGCCATCCATGCATCATGTATAATCAATTATTCATAAAATCATGTATACTTTTTTGTGTGTGTGAATCACATTTTTTTCTTTTTGATGGGGTTAACGTGAATCACATACAACTTATCTTTATATCAAGGAAAAGATATGAGACACGTGGGTCCGCACAAAAATTATGCGCAATGGCGAAATCAAAATTAATGATGAAATTTTAATATTATTATTAATTAAGACAATATCCAGTGAAGTAATTTCTGCAAAAATGTTATTGCACCACTAATCCATTCACTTTCATCTTTAATTGGTCACAGCCAATTATTATCATTGTCAATCACCACAATTTATCACCACGAGCTACCATTTACGATCATCATTATTAATAATTATTACCAATAATATAATCACAACATCAAGTATATCGTGAATCCTAATATTTAACATTCAGATTCTAATACATTTTAATATTTAGGTATGTATTCAACTTCAAATACTTTCAATCTTAAACTATTTTATTTGGCAGAAAGCAAACAGCAAGAAGAATTTCACTATAAGCCAGAAATAGCAATGCCAAAAGAGTATGATTCATTGACTCTTTCAACTAAACCATGGAGTTCCATAAACTGATGAATGATGATATATCCATTTACAGATATAGAATGATTTCTAGACAGTGTCCTACAACTCCATATCTGTAAGCAAAACAATCACAGAGTTCAGGGCAATCTCACTAATTCCTATATTTACATGAAATAATCACATTTGAGAGAAAATATCTCTGTACTAACTCAATGTTGATAGCTCCAACGTTCTTCATTCCAACGAACTGCACAAACAACTGAACAAGCAAGAGAAGCTCTCTTGAGCATTTCGGAATGTAAATAGCCCATGAAAAGAAAAGGAAACGCGGAGCAGCTTAGTAGTTGAGCAGAAAATATAATCACCAAGATATAGGAACCACAGGTTGATTTGCTCCTCAAGTTGGAAAATGGCAATACAAGGTTTCAAGTCCCTTCATTGAGGATCAAAAATTAATCTTGGTCGGAGAAATGCAGGGAGGCAGCATTCAGGGCTGAAGAAAAACAAAATTCTAACTTGATGTTTCAATATCATTTCCATGATCACGAATATGTCTCTCTAACCTTCTAAGCCAGATATCATAGTCCATACGATATGGCGTTCCACAAAGGCTGTCAACATAATCTGCAAATGCTTTCAAGACAGCAGAAATATCTCCAAGCTTCTGGTGGATTAGCCTTCTCGACCAAGAGGATTCCCTCCACTGCAATGCCCCTTCAACTGAATCAAGATCAGGCATATCACCACCAGTTGAAAAGTAGAGCATGTAAACTAGAGACTCAGCATCGGAAGCTGAACACAGTTTCCCTTCTTGAAGGGCATATGTAGAGGAAAAATGGAGATTCATTGCAGGACGATCCCTCTCTTCTAAAATAGCATGTCCCCAACCAACAAGCACAAAATAAGGCTGCCTCACACCAGATGTAACAAAAATAACATTCTCAGGCCTGATGTCACCATGCCGAATGCCAGCTGAGGCAGCTGCCGAAAGGGCAGATAAGCAGTCATGGCAACACCTGATAGCCTCATCTTTACCAAATTGGCCAACTCTCACCATGTCAGCAACTGTTTTGCCCACTGACGTAGTCACTAGAATAGGGGTTCCACACCATGGGTAATCACAATTACCACCGTTTTGCCTCCTGCACTGGCCAGGGTGAACTATCCGTCCAGATGCACTCAATTGAGGCAGATATTTGCTAGATAACCCACTTTGCTTCATAAGTTTTAATATCTTAGTTTGCCTCTGAACTTGATACCATAGCTTCATATCTTCCCATGCTGGTTCCAGCTGAGAAGGATGCGAACTTACATACATAAATAAAGCCTTCCCTGGATCTTCAACAGGAGATGCAATATAATATGGAATATCTTCGTCAGACAGGACTTGATTGATCTGATAGCCCTTCTGCCAGTTTGAATCTTCTATCAACAAGACAGAACCAACTTCCAGCTTCATGGACTTTTCAGTTACCAACCTGCCGGATTCTTCATGCACTTCTACAATTTCAGGAGAAGCACAATGCTGCTCGAGGCGAAATAAACCATTTCCATTCGACCTTCTATCCCACAATTGTCGTTCAATTCTTCTTGCTTGAAGACGAGAACTGTGGTCAGCAGCCAAATCTTCAACTGAGTTCTTTGATATTCCAGCATACTGAGTGATCGAGTGGAAAGTAGCAAAAAGTACCTGTAAAGCACCAATATCTCCCCAATTAGCATTTCCAAGCTTGGTCCAGATTCTATCAATGGGGGAGATTGTAATTAAAGCATTATTTTTTATCCATTCAGCAGCACAACCATAAACATCATTCACATCCATTTCCAACTTGGTTATATCTCCTTCAACTTTCATGACTCCACCATATTGAGAGTCAACTAAAAGAACAAAAACAGAATTCAAACTGAGAGGAATATTGTATCTGCTGAGGCTTCTTGCAAGCAATACACGTAGTGTAAAGAATAAAGCTTCACCTAAAACTGAGAGAGAAGGCTTACAGTCATTCTCAACTGTAGCACTGTTTCCAATATCAGGCCTTAGAATAGCAAGTTGCAAAACATCATCCCACTTCCCTTGTGGATGCTTTGGGTTCTTTAGCATTACAGCTGTAGCACAAAGACCTCCAACTCTCCCTTTAGCAATGGCTTTCTCAGCCTGGTAGAATCTCAAGTTTGAACTGTAGATACTAGAAACATAGAAAGGCAGAGGTTCATCCTGACCCCAAAATGCCTCCCATAAACCCGTCACACTTGCATGTAGAAAATCTTCGAGGGCAAGATAGGCAGTTGCTTCCACAGCACCAGAAGCTGAGTCATAGATCACTCTAGGCATTCGAATCAGCTGCTGAAATGGAACTCCTTCCAAAGCATAATCAAACTTTTGAAGATCTATCAATTCAAAAGGAACATCAAAAGGAGGTTCCTCTCGTATCTCTTCATACCATGTCTTAAGGTTTTCAATCAGGCTTCCGCTATCTACAAACCTACGGAGAAATTCTTTGCGATCTTGGACCCTCCCACCTGAAGAAATACTGGACTTTTTTGTCCCAGATTCCACGGATTCTCGATCTGGGGATCCACCTGTCAATTTTAGTACAGATAATCAGAAGCTGCTGGTTAGGTGTGTTTCCAGGATTTTACTGATAAGAATCTTTCTATAATACTTAAAAGGAAAACATTGCAGAAACAACATATAAATTAGCGTAGTCTGAAAAACAGAGCCCCGCAAGAAGGGATAAACGTTGTTATCATCATTTTGTCGCTTGAATTGAGTCCACTTCTTCTGATTTGGTGTATCTCTTTTGCATCCCTCTTCTATTCTTTTAACACAATTACTAAAGCAATTAAAATATAAAATTAAAGGTTGCAAATATTCTTTGTTATGGTAGACTAGCAAAATTAACAATCAATTTTGCATTTATAGATACTCTCTATGACTTCATCGAAGTTACAAGTCAGTGATGTTTAATTTGAGCTGTTGGATTAATATGCTCATTAGAATATACTGGAAGCTGAAATTACAAAGTGTAATTTCACTGTGATGTTATAAGTACTGAATTCATATATGTAAGGTAACCTTGGTGTTTTTTAAAGTTGTGCTTCAACTTGAAGAAGAGTATTTATCAGCTTAGCGTTGTTGTTTTTTTGAGCTTTTCGCTTTAGAAACATTAAATGTTTTATATAGTAAAAAATTGTTTACCTTTTAAAAAGAAATTTTATTCTGAGATAGAAAAGAAATACAACGAAGAGGATTTTAAACAATGAAATTGAGCATAAATGGAATTGATAAATTATAGGTTTTTCTTATGTAACATTTCTCGCAGCAACCAAGAATAAAGATATATTAAGACAATCCTTTTGAAAAGTTATATTATCACAATTAATTTCTTCATCAAGTAAAAAGGATTATGTCATGATCAATGAGTTCTCCACAAGCAAATTCATCAATGATGGTCGAGGTCATCTTATTATCCTATAGCAACATGCCTATGGTTTTGTATGTGAAATCAACAAACTGCTAGGGTTTTGTATGTGCAATCAACAAATTGGTTATCCTCGTGAACAAGGATGCTAGATTTAATCAGCATAAAAGATGAAACAGATTATAGCAAACCATGCAAGAAACAACATTAACATAACATTCTTGTGGAAGAATTTGAGTGTTAAGCCAAAACTTTAAGGCGATGCAAGTCGTAACCAACATCTTTATAACTTCAGCTGGAACCCCTTAACCATATGAAACACTTGTATAACTTTGTTGGTTATCAGACAATCATATAGTCTAACACCCTTACATGTAAACCGATTTTAGAGTTCACATATGAACTTCAATCTCAACTTAAGTGTGTGAGAATGCCCTTACCAAAGTGTGTAAGAATGCCCTTACTAAAGGTTAGCTCTGAGACCATGTGAAAGAATCTAAATGTCCAAACAAAAACAGGCAATGACTATTGTAATCCAGCACCTCTATAAATTCCTTTAGAAGCTTCTACTTTACAATCATTTACTACATAAATAGACAATCAAACTTGGCCTCAACTGAAAATTAAGTACTCAAACTTTGAGAGTGCACATTTAGGCACCTCTACTTGGTCTCAATTGACAACTAAACACTCTAACTAGTCCCCATTTTGTCTTATAGACACCCGGTGCTGACGTGACACATAAATTTTAGAAGTGTCTAGATGATCATTTTGTAAATTGGAGTGCTCAATTGACATAGTGGATGCGAGTTGAGGTGCCTAGATGTGCACTCTCAAAGTTTGAGTGCTTAATTGTCATTTGAGGCCAAGTTTGAGTGCTTATTTAAGTATTATGCTTAGTAAAATCCTATAGAAACCCTTACACAAATCATGGGGGTATTATACAACGCATAGACAATTCTAATAACCAATTTAACACAACTTTTTATTTGACAATACAGCCATCGCATTTTATTTGACCTACATCTTTAGTCCGTCTTAAGTGATTAGCCAGTTCCCTAAAATGGCAAAATTTAACATCCTCAAAAACTCAAACTAACAAATGATATACTACTTCATTTTATTTCGAATTTGGAGTGTGACACATCTTTATACTCTTCTCACATTATTTTATGATATATCTCATAAACTCAAGTCTAATGATCATATTAGAACATGTTTTTACTTTCTCTTAATTACTTTTTGAAAAGCTAGGAGCAAAATACAATGCGATGGAGGAAGGACTCAACATAATAATAGTTCATGTTACCCAAGGGTGTGATCTAGTGGTGAAGTGGGTTGAGAACCACGAGGTCTCGGGCTCAAATTCCAACACTAGGTGAATCTTCCCATTTGTCCTAGCCATGATGAACAGGGTTACCTAATACTTGTCGGTTGTTGCTGGTTGGAAGTGGCAGGTATCCCGTAGAATTAATCGAGTTGCGCAAGTTGGCCCGGACAGCACAGTTGGTTATCAAAAAGAAAAAAAGAAATAGCAGCTCGTATTTTCCACAGATTGAACGAGACTTCTAAAATATCCATATCAATATCCATGTCTGCGTACTGCATTAAACATGAGATAATACGTTTCAGAAACACATTTTGGTGGGAATGGAACTTTTCCTTATCCTAATTATACTTAAAATCGGGCATAAAAACACATGTTTAAGGAAAAGATGATAGAGTTATTTTTTTATGATCGTGGTGTCTAGGCCAGCTTATGTGCACCTCGACTAATCCACGGGGAACTTGCTAGCTAGACTCGGATTTTGTTACCGGTACAAGTACGGATCTAGAGGTCCGATTCTTTATTACATAAATTTTAGGATTTGAGGGTATGAATATTAGTGCTCAGATATGACAAATAAATGTATATCGTGGCATATATAAGTCTATGTTTTGATTAATTAAAGTTATTGAGTTAAAACTAATAAAATTTAATTCTATATAAACACCTAAAATATTATTCTTAAGATATCTCATGTAATAGTTAAGTATTTTCATACTTTATATTTTACTACATACAACAACATACCCAGTATAATCCCAATAGATATATATAGTTATATACATAACTATATATACACTTAAATATATATATATGTATTATATAAGTACCAAAACTCAAATCAAATACCAAATTAATCTATACTTGTTGGTCACGATGTAGTCACGTCACCCAAGGTAAGTTGAAACAAATCAAGTGCGGGTCCCATTCCCAAAGTGTGTCAGGTTGACGGGACTGGCAGAGATTTTGAAGGATCAGAGCAACATACCCACCTGCATAGGTATCGTGCAATTCTGTCCACCAAAGCTTAGGTAGATGAAAAAGAAATGATTTAGTGTTTTTTATTCAGCTGGAATTCGAACCTAAGACCTCATTGTTCTCCTCCGACTTCATTGAGCAGCATCTCACATCTTCGAGGTGCTAAAGATGATCAGTTAATAATGCATCCTCTCACTTCTACTTTTAGATATGAGGCTCAAAAAATATTTTCAACATCTGATAGAAAACAAATTACCTTTTTAACTAATATAACCAAAGACATCATTGACTGACAAAATTCACCTAGTACTCAAGATACATGTTTCGACATAATTTTACAGTACACTACTTGCATATTTTGAGACAATGATTGGCTATACGTAAGAAGGTTATGGTGGTTATGAAGGCAAGAGATGATTGGCTCCACTTAAGAAGGTTATGGTGGTTATGAATGTAAGAGATCTTATTTCACAAAGAGAAAAACATGAACAACTATCAACTAGTCATTCATCCAAGAATAAGATGAAAGTAGAACAACAATATGTGACAAGGACATATGGGCAACACAAACTTTAGGAGCAATCCTATTAAAAATGAAAAGCGCAAAATAATGAAAAAGCCAATGGATCCAATAACATCAAATAGCAACTAAAGTTACTAATTTCATGATCTAGTAAATAATAATGATAATATTCATCCAACAACTGCACCCAATGGAGTGACCTATTGGTCGATGAAGTGAGTTGAGAGTCCTGAGGTCTCAGATTCAAAGCTCACGGAGGCAAAAAGACTAGGTGATTTTTTCCTATTTGTCCAAGTCATGGGGGATAGAGTTACCTTATATATTTGTTGGTAGAAGATAGTTGGTACCTCTTTTAATTATTAGAGGTGCGCACAAGTTGGCTCGAACAACACGGTTACAAATAAAAATATTCATCCAAACAACTTATATTAAACATCATTTGAAAGTAATTTCAACATGACCATACAAAGATAACTTCAATCGTGAAATTGATTTTTTTATTTTCAATCAATCAACCAAAAAAAATGTTGCATTCAATTTCATGTGTAATGGCACTAGTAATTGTACCAAGAGAGTAGAAGAGAGGAGTAAAAGAGAGCTGAAAATCAGAACTTCTAGAATAAGAATAAGATGATATGCAAACTGCAAGAAAAAGAATATCCATTGTATGAGGGGGAGAGAGTAAATCAAAATTTGCAACGGAATGGAATTAGTGGAAGAAGTGGCATTACAAACTCGAAAATAAGGACCACAACAAAGAGTAATAGTGAGGAGTTACGGGAGACCATAGCTCGCATGCAAATACACATAAGACACCAGGTGATTTCTTCAGATCTATCTAAATCTTGGTAGGCAGAACTGCACAGTACCTTTGCTAGTTGAAAGTGTCAGGTAACTGATTGAACACTCAAGTTCGTACGGATACCAACAACAACAACATACACAGTGTAACCCCACAAGTAAGGTCTGGGGAGAGTAAGATGTATGTAGATCTTACCCCTATCTTTGTGAGTTAGAGAGTATGTATCTTTAGAACCTTGGCTCAAAAGAAGTTTAATCGAAGCAGGATTTAAGAGAAAACGACAATAAAAAAACAAGATGAACAAAGTAAAAAAGCAACAGACAGTAGTAAAAATTGAAGAATAAGATATTGCGTGAATACTACTAAAAGGAGAAGATGAGGAGAGGAGATTGCCCTGCCTCTCACACGTAAAAGACAGCCAACTACTATCCTAATCCTCAACCTCTATACATCCCTATCCAGGTTAATGTCCTCAGTAAGCTGGACATGTGTCACGTCATATCTAATCTCTTTCCTGAATTCTTCTTCGACCTAGTTTTACCTCTCCTAGCAACTGCTATAGCTAGTCTGTCACACCTCTAATTCACATGCCAGAACCATCTCAATCTCGCTTCCCTCATTTTGCCAGCCATGGAGGCAACTCCCACCTTGTCTTGTATAACTTCGTTCCTAATCCTATCTTTCCTACTATATCCACCCATCCATTTGAGCATCCTCATCCTCTACTACCTTATCTTTTGAACATATGCGTTCTTGGGCTGGATACCATGGTTATCAAAAACACACACACCAAAAAAGAGAATGGAGAGGAATCTAGTATTCAAATAGCAAAAGCTCTATCTTTTCCACCTTTTTTATGTGTTTTCAAAGTTAAAGTCGATGGTAAAACATGTTTAGGGAGCATTTGTATAGCTATCTCAACTTCTTTGAATTTGAGACTGAGACGTAGTTGTTCTTGTAGTCAAATTCAATGGTGGCGTTTCTAATGGAATTTTTTTTGAAATCTTGCAAAAGAATGTGTCCAAAAACATGCTTGTTTGAGTTCCTACAAGAAACTATTGCAAAACTTTATTTGAAAAAGTTTAGGATGTTTTTCCGAAAAAGTTCAAAGAACACACAGAAATTTTAAAAGACGACTACAACTACCCAAACATAAGACGAGTACAACTACCAAACATAAGACGAGTACAACTATCCAAACATAAGACGAGTACAACTACCCAAACATACTTCTTTTTTGCACAAACTTTTCTTTACAAAAAGAAACTTAAAAAACTGCTCCCAAAAGTTGTCCGCGAATCTTCAAAAAATTCCTTTAGGATCACTTTTCTACATCTCACTATCTCAAGCTTTGAACCTCTCAGAAGCACATCGCTTCACCCAACCCAAGAGAAGATAATCCCTTGCTAAGCATTGTTTTCACTTTAAGAAACAAACCAATGACTTTTAATCTGTGTTTGCGCGGACTCTCCAACAATATTTTTGTACCCATGTCAGATCCTCCACAAATGCACTATTTTTTGGAAGATCCGACATACATCCAGTGATACTTTCGAAGAAACCGAGCAACATAGCTTTTAATAACAGTGCTAGGGAAACTTCTAAGAGATCTGCCTAGTTCAAAGATAATCCCATCAGCGAAAGGATTCTACCTCCTTAGGCGTGAGATAAAACCCACCAAAATTTGTAATCTTCATTCTTTTGATAGATCATAGTCTCTAATTTTTTATTCAGCTTTCTATAGGCATACCATCTATATGGAAAAACACAGGAGTTGATATTCTTTTATAGTTCTTTTGTGCATGATAGCAAGAAGTCAGCAGAAGATTATATTTTTTGGCTGTTAATAATAAAGATTAGTCGTGTTCGTAACATACATAGGTCCAGTCTATGCCAGGATTTTTATTAGAGAATTGCATGTTAGTAACAAATGCAAAGAACCTCCAGAGGCAAAAAACCCTAGTTTGTCCTTAGAAACAAATCGTTGAATGAACTGAACTGAAATGTGTCCTAGCTTAGCATAGTGGATATTGAGGGTCCATATTACCACACCAACTAGTTTAAAATAGAAGCATAGTTGTTATTATTGTTTTACTGGCAGCACATGAGAAGGGCATAGAGAAGGATAAAAATATGATTAAAGAAGCCAATTTTCAGACAATGTACTGCCTTACTTGACTCTGATTCATATATCACTGTATTTAATTGCTCCAAGTCCTCCAACATAATAAGTCTAACCAAAAATTGAATCATGAGGATTGTGATTTCATTTGGAAACTTTTTCCTAATGTATGCTAGAAGGACATGTCCTAATGTAAGCTATAAGGACATGTAGTTCTATGTATCCCCAATACAAGTGACAGATCCACAGAGGAGAGTCAATCAATATGCCTCTAAGACAAATTAGTTGGGTCTGGTATAAGAATTCTCTGTCATCATTATGATCTACTTAGGCATTTCCAGAAAAATAATTCAAGAAAGTTTTCCTTTTCCCGAAGCTAAAAGAATTGCAATGTGCACTTGTATGATTAATTTTTTTTCGCCTCTTCGGTTCCAAACGGAGCCTAAACTCAACTTTACAAGAGCTGCCGAGATTAAGAAGGAAAACTCTACTTCAGCCAATGATCACGCCGTAATTTCTTCTCCTTTCTTTTCTTCTTTTTCTCTTTGATAAGTGGATCTTTTTTAAAATTGTTTTTGTTACATAGGGGTTGGGGGTTGTTGGGGGGTGGTTTACAGTGTGCTGGGGAATCGACTCACCAACAAGATAGAAAATTCAAGTAGCCAACCAACTGAGCTTCTAAGATTCCCAACGGGATCAAAACATAATTTTTATATTTATACCACTCTAAAGCTACAAAACTCGCCAATTATAACACAACAAAGAGGTCCAGAAAAGCCCCAACTCAGAAACTAGCTTTTGTTCCTTCCCAATTGGAGAGTCTACATTCAGTAAAACCCAGAAAAGCCAAAATCAGAGAACACAAAAAATTATCACTAAAATCATAACTCATCAACCGTTAACCATCACAAAAAATTCAGAAATATCCCATTTCCGAGATTAACATTTATTCCTTCCTCACAAAAAAAAAACTACATTCAGTCAAAACCCCTATTCACAACTAAATATACAAGAGATCACCGACCCTTAACCATTAAAAAAAAAAAGAATTCGGAGATTGAGTTTTACTCCTCCCACATGAAGTCCATTTTCAGTCAAAAAAATTAAAGCCAAAGTCAAAAGAGTGCACAAAATTTAAGGGTTTCAACTGGGGAAGAATTTAGTACCTTCCATTACGGAGAAAAAGACTGAAACTTTAACTGAAATGCCCTTCAGATCATCAGCCCATCACATGCGAAGAAGCCTTCAAAAAATTCTTCCATTCTCCAACTCTCTTTCTCTCCCTTTTTCTCTCTCTCTCTCTCTATATATATATAATACAAATACAATAAATAGGAGTATTTGTTTATTTAAGATACTTTTCATTAATTTTCTTACAACAAGTACATATAATATCCCATAAAGTAAGGAGTAATTTTCATTTTTAAGGGTGTGTTGGTAGGAAAGAAAATGTTTTTTTGACGAAAAATATTTTTTGGCAAAATATCTTTTAAAAAAAATAAGTAATTTTTTTATTTATTTTTTTATATTTGACATATAAATAAAAATTATTATTTTAAAAATATTTATATATATAAAAGACAAAACTATGAGCATGGAGCGGAGGAAGGTGGGTCGGTTGGTGGGGGGGGGGTCATGGGGGAGTAAGGGTGAAAATATATATATATATTTAAAATAGAATTGTGAGGATCCGGTGGGAGTACAGTGATGGATGTTGTGTGGGAGAGAGGGAGGACAGGGCAGTATGGTGTGGGGAGGTCAAGGAGTAAACAATGCGACTTGTTTTTCTTATGTGTCTTACGGAATTCATTTTTCTTATTTTTAGGAAGCTTATATTTCAAAAGAAAATATTTTAAATATTTTGACCAACCGAATATTAAAAAATAGGAAGATATTTTCATCCCTATGGAACACACCCTTAGTTTGTAAAATTGACTCTTTAAAGTTTGTATTATTTATTTCTATACCACCCTATTGTATATTCATAATAAATATATTTGAAGACTTTTTGATCGAACACGTGACAATTAGTAAGACAGAAGAAATTATAGTCAATCAATGTCAGTTTGGTCAAAGACCATATCAGATAATGATGATCCATTTGAAAGATTTAAGATTTCGCACAATCGTCATTTTAACGTCAGCCAATTTTAAAGTAGTATAAATTTTATTTTATCGTATTCAATTATTACGATCTTATTCTTTGAATGTGTAAAAACAACGTTAAGAAAATAATTAGGCTTAAAATTATTTTATAAATATCCCCCTCTTCCTTCTATTATAGTACACAAGATATATATAAAATTCTTTGATAAAATCATTAATCAATAAAAACTATTTTCTCCTTCTCTTTGTTAGTTTTGCTTGATTATTTACTTCATTATTGTTATTACATTATATTCATTATCCTTATATTATCAAATTATTAATTGAATACAATTTAATCATATTGCTTGTGACTTTAATCTCTAAAAATTGATTGCATGGTGTAATAATCAAAAGCTGTGTTAAATGCGGAGAAAGTGAAAAATGCAAATAGAAAACTGATTAAGTTTTTTTTTCACAAAAAAAATGATACATTTTTCAAATTAAAAAGAGATCTAAGATGTTGTCCAAATGGACTAATTTTATTATTTTATTTTATTTTTTGCAATTATGGGATTATCAAATAGTCATTTCCATGATAATTAATATTGCAATAGTCTCGTTTATTTTTATTAAAATTAAGATATTTGAAATAAAATTTAAATATTAAATTTGAATATGCGTATAAATACTAAAATATTGTATTAAGATTTAAATACTAAATAATTAAGACGGAGTATTTTTTCAAAATCAGAACAAATAAAACTTATCTTTTAGCTTAAATATGGCGCCGTACATTCAATGAAAGGTTGACAGAGGTGAGATATCAATGTGGTTTGATAATTGGTCAGGAATGGAAGCCTTACAACAAGACAGAAAGCCAAGAGACTTTAAAATCTCTGAAATCCTGAGAAATGGCCAGTGGCATTAGGGTGGCTGGGATTTGTTGCTACCTAGACACATTATGAATCATGTTAAAAATTATTTTCAACACATAAGTGAAAGATAGACCAGTCTTAACAGTTACATCGAAGAGCAACTTCATAGTTGCATCTGCTTGGCATAGCTTGAGACAGAGGAGAACCAAGATTTGGCTAGATAGCATGTTGGCTCAGAAGAGTCCATCATGAATCTAGGGACCAGGTTCCTAGAGTTGTGCAACACAAATAAGACAAATAAAGTAAAGACAGAAACAGAGATCAGATTTTCACGTGAAAAACTTCCTTGCTCAAGGGAAGAAAAAACCACGACCTACCTTGTAGGATTTACCAATCATCTTCACTAAAACTCTGAGCAAAGAGTGATTACAAACACAAGCACTTCACGAGATTAAACTCTTAATCCGAAACTCCCTTGAAGCAACTCTACTACAAGGCACTAATGCAACAACTCTATTGCACCTTCACAACCAGCTAACTCTAGCCAGCCAGCACAACTAACTCCGGCTATCACTCAACTAACTCTAGTGGAAAACTCCACACGCAAGTTGTAAGAACGATTACAAGAGAAAAAGTACCTACACAAGCTTCACAATGAAGAGTAGGTGTACATTCAGGATCAGTGACACTAGCAAAAACAAGGAGTAAGAAAATATTCAACGCATTCAAAGCATCCATCGTTTTTGCATTTAGAGAAACGAATCTTCATTTTTTCTCCATGGCGGCAGCAGTGAAAATATGAGTAAAGAGAAGCTTCCTTTTCAGATTTCAAAAACTACGTTTTGAAAAGATGTCCAAGGAGAATAAATATGAGAGCACATAACCGAAGGTGAAATCCTATTGGTTAGTACTCTGCCTCTCTGACACGTAGTGGTGCTCTTTTTCCGCACAACAACAGTCTCACTCGCAGACAGAAAATAGTACATATTAACAGTTGATAATGGTGATGGCTGATTGATTTATAGTGATGGTCATAGCAGTTGAGGATGATGATAGTTCATAATGAAGGTAGGCGGCAACATTTAGGGGTGAAAATTGATGGAAATTGATGGAATAACAATGAACTATCATATTTGTAAAAATCATTAAATAGATATTTGAATAGTATTAAGACTTTTTTATAAATCTTAATTATTCATACTATTCAAACCCATTAAGGTCTCGTTTATTTCCATTTAATGAAGGTCGTAATATTAATCATTTAGATCTTAGTCATGCCATTCATTTGTTTTTTAGGTTTGAATCGCGATTGTTCGAATTTTAATTATTAAGTACATTTTTTATGTTACAATTGTTAATAGGTCTGAAGAAGTTCAGAGTACCAAAATGAATGTACAGCATGCGACAACCTTTTTCGTCACCCCATCTCCACCACCACCTCATCCATCTCCTCCGTCGCCAACTTCCTCTATCAATTGTCCTTCCCCACACTCTTCACCTTGCTTCGAGGGCAACTACTACTACTCTCCACCAATATCATCGCCCTCCTCCTTAGGTGATGGCGGCGACAACAACTACTACTATTCAATATCTCCACCGGTGGTATAATCGGTAATACTACCCTCCTCTTTATCAAGATTATCAGAGGCGAATTCAGAATTTAAAATCTATTGGTTCAAACTTTTAAGATTTTAGGATTGAACCCATTATATTTTTAAAGTTATGGGTTCATGTCTATTATTTATTATAATTTTGATACATTTTACACATAAATTTATAACTCGCTTTAAAAATTATGGGTTAAATTGAACCCATAAATAATATGATACATTCGCCCGTGAAGATTACCCTTCTAACCCCACTCCACATCTCCATATCCTAATGTTTTATATTTATCATTCTACTTTTATAATATTTATCAATAATCAAGGGATTAAAATATTAGTATTAATCCAAAATATAAATATCAAAGTGCAACATGTTCAAAGTTTAGGTGCCAAATTACAATTTAAAGGGAAAAAAATTAGTAAGCATATATAGCTTTTGGGGAAAAACAAAGAGGAAATACAAAGGAGAACAAAATCGCTCCGAAGCTTTCATTCACTCTGATTCTCTCACAGTGACAAACAAATCCCAAACGACGCAAATCAAAGGGCTCTGTTCTTCTTCTCTGTAATATGGGTTCAGGTTAGAATTCCAATTTTCTATTGAAACAAATAATTTTATTGTTGGTTTTAATGGGAGTTTATTTCCACTATATAACCAAATTTCTGCAAAGCTTGATCAGGATTTTTCTGAAATAATTTTTTGGTGTGTATAACTGTATATACAGAAAAAGATGGAAGTTTGAGACATGGGTTTTGGTTCTTTAAGTATATACTCATATTATCTGTATGTTTTAGATGCTGATATGGAGGATTACGGATTTGAGTATTCCGACGAGGAGCCGGAGGAGCAGGATGTTGACATTGAGAATCAGTATTATAATTCAAAAGGTAATTTTGAAATTCATGCAAATTAATCAGCTACAGCACCTCATATTATTTGGGTTTCTGCCATATGAATTATCTGTGTCCATTCCTGTCTTGCAGTATATGTAATAGTATAATTTGATGGGTGATCTGCTATTTTGGAAATTTGATCAATGGTCTATGTATAATTCACAAGATAATGCTGTTGATTGAGTCACTGGCTGGTTATCCATCTTAAGAAATTTGGAGGCCACTACAGATAATCTTGTAAAAACATGGTATATGTGAGTCAGATAACTTAAAGTTGAATCCGAGCAGACAAGTGTCTCTCCATTAATTGTTGAACTTTGATTTCGGTTAGCTTTTACTTAGATTCAATTAGGTTGTCCTGGACCATGGATAGTATTTACTGTTCTGGTACACAAAAATCTCTTTCCCCATACTTTGCCTTTATCACCTTTCCTATCACCTGTCCACTTCAATGCTTTATCTCCAAAGTCATTTAATAAATGAAGTGTCATAAGGTGTTTACCGTTTTTCATCCCCGTTGCTACTCCGTTCTTAATTTTTTTTTTGATAAAGGTAAGTAGGTAACCATATATTCATCAGCACAAATTTTGTGCTGGCAGCAGTATTTACACAAAAATAAGCATCACCTGTAAAACTTAAAAGGCTTCCATAAACTGTAAGATTGCTAAAGTATCATCTACCCAAACTTCTTGACACCAAAACTGAAAATCTAAAATACAATTCATCTTAACTTTTTGAATGGAATTATACTACACCTGTCTTACTTAACACCATTACTTCCCGTCTTGCCAAATGAAATGATTTCTACTTCCTAAAATCATTTTGTCCATCGTTGCTTAAATATAAAAGTTGGAAGGTCACTTGCTATCAACTTTTTTTCTTAGTTTCTCTACTTAACAATCTTGCTGTATAACAATATAATTAAAACAAGAGAGAACTTCTTATTGAATTGAGTGGTTAATAACATGTACAAGGGCTTCTTATAAAGGAGTTTGAGCTACATGTAATAATGAAAGTTTTCTAATTCTTGAGATTCCAATATTTGTGACATAATCTTTAAGACTTTCCTGCACAATATTTTTAATGATTCCCCTGACTTGATCATTCTCTTAACTTTTGACAAGCCTCCTTAATCTCCGGGTCGTTAAGCAACTTGAGTTTGCTTTTCGTAAAACTTCAAAAGAAGTAAAAGAAATATTACTTTCTTTTATTTGGTTCAGAAATAAAGTCATGAAAGTTTAACATACTCTTTTTATTGAGTTAATTTCTCAGATGGTCACTCAACTAAGGATGATTCACTCAGAAAGTCACTTTTCTCTGCTTTATAACTCAAAAGTTACTCAACTATTGATGTTTCACTCACAAAGTCACTCAACTATTAGTGTTTCACTCACAAAGTCACTCAACCAATCAGATAATTTTTTTTTTCTTTCTGATATAGTGTTTTTATTTTAACTCAAAATTATTAAAAATAAAAACATGATCCATTTTAATCATTTTATTAACCCGCTCTATTTGATCCGACTCATTAATACTATATTACCTCTTTATTTGTAGCTCATGTTCCAAGTTCTCTAAAGAACCAATAGAAAAACAACTTTATTTATAATGTATTAACATATTATTATTCTAAATAAATTTCAAATACTATTATAAATTTTTTTTAAAAACGTGAGAACAAATATAAAGGACGAAGACAGAAAATAGAATAATATTACAGTTTAATACTAAAAGGGTAATATGGTATTAACGGGTCGGGTCAAATGGGGCGGGTTAATAAAATAGTCAAAATGAATAGTTTTTTATTTCTCATAAATTTGGGTTAAAATAAAAATATTATATCAGAAAAAAATAAATAAAAAAATATCTGATTGGTTGAGTCACTTTGTAAGTGAAACACTAATAGTTGAGTGACTTTTGAGTTATAAAGCAAAGAAAAGTGACTTTCTGAGTGAATCATCCTTATTTGAGTGACCATCTGAGAAATTAACTCCTTTTTATTCAATTAAGAAGTTAGTCCAACAAAATATTGCATTCTTCTACATTTATTTCCTCTTTCTCCCTGTAAACCTAATACTGAAAAGGAAAATTATGCAAATTTCCTTTCCTTTCCCTTGCTTTCTCTTGGTCCCAGCAGAGGTTTGGAATGAATTTCATCAACAAAATGTTTTTCTAGAACTCTGAGGAAGAAATTGAGTTCTACTGATAACATCATAACAAGGATTGGGGTACAGTATTGTGTAGTGGCTAATTCAGTATCCTGGATTTTGAGTATGTTAATTGAAACTTTTCATGTTGTACATTATTTTGTCATTTTCAGAATGTCACATATTACAGTGATTGTTGTCTTATTCTTGCTTTCTAAATCTAGAGCTTCTTCTCTGTGGCCCTGTTTTTTCAGGTTTGGTTGAGACAGATCCGGAGGGTGCGCTTGAGGGATTCGCCGAGGTGGTACGTATGGAACCTGAGAAGGCAGAATGGTAATTTACAGCCTTATGCGTGTGAAGTTCATTCCAATGGTGTTTCTAATTTTCTTTTAGAAATCGGTGTTGTTGGTTGGTTTCCCATACATAAGCTATGCTTCATGCAAAATATGGTTAATAGAAGGAAAGGTTTGTAGGCCAATCGAACCTGTTGACTACTTAACATTCTAGGCCCAAGAAAAGAACATAGCTTTTGAACTAAGCTCACTAGCTGGAAATCAGAATTTGTTTGCTGAGTTGTAGTGTTGTTAAAGGCGCGCTTAAGCTCTGAAGCGAGGCTCAAAACACGTTGAACGCTTCACCTCGCTTAATGTGCGCTTTAGTGTCATCATCAGGGCTCTAAGACAAACTTTTCCTTGCAAATGAGCGTTTCCTGAAAAGTCTACACTAAACAATTGATATTTCACTTAATCCTAAAAAAGTTCATTTTCTTTGTCCATATATTTGTTATTCATGCTTATAATTATTAATATACATATATATATATATTTGTATGTTATATTTGTATGTTTTCTCTTTTGCACCTTTTCTCATTAAAGCTCACGCTTTATTTGCGCTTTGCGCTTAAAGCCCCAATAGACTTAGAGCTTTGTTGCGCTTTTCGCTTTTGATAACACTGCTGGGTTGTAATAGTTTCTCTAATGCTTGCTGCCCTAGCTATTTATAGTGGGATGCTACATGCCAAAAGAACTATCAGACACACCAAAAAAAAAGCCTAAGAGACCCAAAAGAAACTGCCCTAGACAATATTCCAACCGAAAGTAGCCAAGTAAACAAAGGACTTGAGTACTGACGATGAAGTGCTGAAACAACAGTCAACTTTGTAAACAAATTACTCTATGCCACTTAATACATTTTCTTGGCATAGCATTTATATCAAACAGTTGTTTTGATTATCCAATACATTCCCATTAGTCATGCATATTTCTTCCATAGGGTGTATTTTGATGAAGCCAAAATGGATTTTCTGAATTGACAATTGAATCACCTATTAAAGGTGCAACGAAACGGATTTGGTAGTCCTTGTAACAACTTTTAATTGCTTATTAGATCTCTTCCATGCTACCCATTTGCCTATATTCAGTTTCGTGGATTTACTTTGGATATTCTACTATTTTATGAAGTAGTCAAATAGTGGATGCATTGAGTAAAGTTTGTCTAATTTTGTTATGATGTCTTTCTTGTCTTTTAGTAACTCGAGACTTATTAAAGCATATCAGCTAGAAAAGAGAGGCTTAAATCTAGTTAAACAATTTACTACTGTTACCGTATGGTGTGATCTTAACATCTTTCGGATAAACCATACCAAGCCTGTTGGGTTCCCATATCGGTTGTGGGCTGGGTATCCGGTCTCCTTATAGTCGTAGGAAATCCTCACCTTATGAGCTAGCTTTTGGGGTTGAGTGAGAGACCCAAGGTCCAATTTGTTATCATGGTATGGAGGTTAGTCCCAACCCAATTCCCGTGGGCCCCATCTCATATTATCCACTTTCCATATGTCCAGACCTGGGTGTGAAAGGGTGTTGAGTTCCCCCATTGGTTTTTGGTAGGGATATTTGGTCTCCTCATATGTTCTTGGACAATTCTCACCTCATAAGCTAACTTTTGGAGTTGAGTTAGACTCAAGGTCCATTTTCTTATCAAAGCCTATGGGTTGTAACTTAATACGGCGATCTTTTTTTGCGATTTTTGTAATGATCTGTATATAAGACATGACATAGCATTTTTTTTGAACAAGCTTCTAGGTCTTTGCTCCTTTTTTAGCATTATATTCCATTTGATCAGTATCAGTGTATTTCTCTTTTTAATTTGACTTTTCTCTAGGATGTTGCCTTATCTTCATTAGTCCCAGTTTTCAACATTGAACTGCTTTAACACTATGATTTCAATTGGTTCATGGCTTATGATCTTCCTTCTTGTGGCTTGATTAGGGGTTTTAAAGCTCTTAAGCAGACAGTCAAAATTTATTATCGTTTAGGGAGGTATAAGGAGATGATGGATGCTTACAGGGAAATGCTTACTTATATTATATCAGCAGTAACACGAAATTACAGTGAGAAGTGTATAAACAACATAATGGATTTTGTCTCTGGCTCAGCTAGTCAGAACTTTGGGTTGTTGCGGGAGTTCTATGAAACCACACTAAAAGCCCTTGAAGAGGCAAAAAATGAAGTAAGATAATACATTATTTGATTACAACATATATCTGCTCCCTTTTCCAGGGTGAAGGTTGATTTGCTATTCATGGATGTTTTGCTTAAAAAATAATTGTTCTTGTGCAGAGGTTGTGGTTTAAGACAAATCTTAAGCTTTGCAAGATCTGGTTTGACATGGGTGAGTATGGTAAAATGAGCAAGGTACGGTGTTTTTTGGATATACATTCTTAGTTTCTCATAGATTACAGAGCTATCATGGTTAACTCTTTTTTATATGCCTTCTATTTTACCCACGGAAGATTTTGAAGGAGCTTCACAGATCTTGTCAAAAAGCTGATGGTAGCGATGATCAAAAGAAAGGGACTCAGCTCTTGGAGGTTTATGCTATTGAGATTCAAATGTATACTGAGACAAAGAATAACAAAAAGCTGAAGGTAAGTCATTTTGAGTAATTCTACTGCCTCCTCACTTTTATTTGACGATTCAAGGATGATACTTGTGGAACTTATCACAAACGTATCATGACCTACAAGTTAATATGCCACTTGTACTATTGAAGATTCTAGATGAACGGAACTGTTATCAACTTGTTAGTGCTTTACATTCAGATGACTTGGTTGTCATTAAATTTTGCAAAGCTCATCTTCTCCTTCTAAATGCTGAAGACTAGTATATCACTTTATATCTGGATGTGCAGGTTTGAATTTAAGAAAATTAAGACAAGGCATGACTAATAGCCGCATTGATGGCAGCCTCGCGGATTTCTCTTTTTATTACACTTCCATTATACAGCCATAGCGTGCTGTACTTTTAGGATTTGAAGTGTGTATGCTTTTGCAGAACAGTTAAGTCATTTGTGGTTGTATTGAAACTAATAGTAATCAAGGAATCTGGAGATTATGTTAGAGGCATATTGTGAGGTCTTTAACAGATATAATATAGGCTTAAGGTCTCTGTTATTTCCACAAATATCTTATATGCGTCTTACTTCTGATACGATGATTCTGATAGTTTTCCCTTGCCTCCATTTAGTATGTGTGTGTCAAGTTACTTTGCATCTCTAGCAATTTCTGGTTTCCCGAACTTCTAACCACGTAGCAGAAATCTTTAGAGCAAACACTACTATTTGATTCTTAGTAGTGCTACTATTGATCAAACAATCTATAGTAGTCTAGGATCTTAAGTGGGATAACCCCTCCTCTTTGTAGGGGTAAGACTTGAAGAGGTGTTGACCTTAAGTGTCTTTTTTCTTTTTTGGGTAGGGAGTTGGACTTTATCTGATAATGTACTTTGTAAAGTGGGTTAACTCCTTTTCGTTGTAACCTTTGGTCCAACCAATAAGAGATTCTTTAGACTAGTCAGCTTCATCTCTTCTCTTCAATTAATATGCATTATTGAGATGGTGGATATCGAACATGTATCATGATATTCTTGTAAAACACAAGATTTTTATAATTCTGATTTTTTGTGAGTCATGTTAGGTGATGATGGAAAGGGAGCCTCGGAGCAACAATAAAGTTGTATCCATGTGACCTTGTAGGTCACCTGTTCGAGCTGTGAAAGCAGCGACTAATGTTTGCATTAGGATAGGCTGTCTACATCACACCCCTAGGCTGTGGCCCTTCTCAGGGACCCTGCGTGAACGCGGGATGCTTTATGCATGGGACTGCCTTTTATGTTAGGTGATGATGTTAATATTATTCCTGGAGATAATTATACACTAATTTCCAAGAGCTTTAAGTCTACTTCATCGTTTTATGCTATATTATTGTGTCGTACTATCATAGCTTGATTTTGTTGTATTGTTAAAAGTGAGGTATTAGCTTATTTTTTTGTAAATTATATTTATAAGTAGTGGGTTATTATTCAAGGTGATGAATGGCCCAATTTTACAACTATGATAATTGGAAAGTTACAAAATATAACTTGTTTCAGCTCTTAAATTTATTTTCCTTTGACATGTCTGGTAAATGCCTAATGATAGGAATTGTATGGGAAGGCTCTTACAATCAAATCAGCTATTCCCCATCCTAGAATAATGGGAATAATCCGTGAGTGCGGTGGGAAAATGCATATGGCACAAAGACAGTGGGCAGAGGCAGCTACTGACTTCTTTGAAGCTTTTAAGAACTATGATGAAGCTGGTAATCACCGGCGCATCCAGTGCCTGAAGTAAGTTAAAAGTTACTTCATAGTTGTTTCTCTTATTCTGTTCAGGTCATTACAAGACCTCTCCATGGGTGCTAGAGCTCTTGCAATAAAATAAATTTGTTAATTGGTTGAATAACTAATAGGACAAAAGAACTTTTGTTATACTAAAGTGGTGAACTATACAAGTATAAGATATAAACTACATGCCTGAGCATCACTAGAAGTGCCTATGACTAATGCAAATCATGAGTTTATTCCTCAATTTGGTACTGAAGATTAACTTTTGAATATTTACTCTTCCTTTGAATGTGTGAAAGTCTGTCCGAGCTACAATTTTCAGCGTGAGCCCATCCATCAGCTCCAGCCTAGGTGGACTGGTCTACCTGGCACCTGTGGGTTGTAGTAGGCTGCCTAATAGATTTTGGGTGCATGTGAACTGGTCCTATTACCACCATCACTTAAATCACACAAAGAAGGGCTTTACTGTGTTATGCAAATTGTACTACCCAAAAAGCCTCCATATAGCAAAAAGAACTGAGGGTCAAAGACCAATCAAATCAAACTGGTAAAAGTTATTTTTTTCCTTTGATATTTTTCAAACTGCCCCAAAACCTAAAATTCTGCAGTTAAAAAAGAATCATTTCAACTTTCTCGTTTTACTGGTCTAACTGCTACTTGGTTTCTTCGTCATGCTATCATAGTTTGTGCAACATTTGAGCCTTCTCAATGCCTGTCCTGTCGTCGTGTTTGCTCGTTTAGTTTTTAATCATTCTCCTTGTCAATGATCTTCAGACCTGCTTCTTTCAGTATTCCTTGTTTGCGCTTCGTGCTTTCAGTATCTGAAAAAACCACCAAACTACCAAAGATTACCTAAAGCCGCTTAACTCTTCCCTGTTAGCTGATTGATGTGCATATGAACTACGGAATGGATTAAGGACCAGTACGACTCAGCATGAGTTTCCTTCCAAATGTAGGGGTTTGTTATCATCCAAAGTACTGTTCCCTGTCTTAGAAACTTGTGTCTTTCCTGCTTTTCCCTGCTGTTTTACTGCTTAAGGGAACACGTACAAATAATGATCAATTATCATCTTGTTTATCTATGACCTGAATACCTGCTCCTCTTGTCTTACTCTTCTTTCCCTCCCTATCGTTGGTGTAGACAGTGGTGGTGTTAGCTCCCACATACATAGTAGTAGTACCGTCTCGGTTCATCTGCATTCTGCAAACACTGCTGTTCACCCAGATCATCCTCCTAAAAGTAGTTGGACCTGAGCAAAAAGAGTTTACCTCCCTCACTGCTTTGATCACCTGGACCAGGGTCTGTTGCTGGCTGCTCAAGCAGTGCCTGGGCTTCAAGTCGATGGAGAGTTGTGACCTTTTGGTCAATCAGACTACAGAGAAATGTAATTGTGAAAATTTATTTTACACTTGGTAATAGTTTTATAGGCCTCTCTCATACTACATAGTATAACTGTGAGAAGTAAATTTACACTTAGTAATAGTTTTTTTTGGTCTCTCTAGGAATTTTAATATTTATTGACTTAAAAACTATAAAAAGAGAGAGCTCCTTGCTCCTAAGTTTGAGGATATGAGTCTGCTCTGAGATTTCAGCATTTTTACATTCAAAAGGTTGTTTTCACCAGCTTCAAAAGTTGTGTCACTTGTTAAAGCTCCTTTTTTTTAAAAAAAAAAATCATTGCAGATACTTAGTATTGGCCAATATGCTTATGGAATCACAAGTTAATCCGTTTGACGGGCAGGAGGCAAAACCGTATGTAAACCTCTATTCAGCATGTAGTTTATTAAGCTTATTTTGTTTCACTATTCTGACTTAGCAAGACCGTGTTCCAGATACAAAAATGATCCAGAAATCTTGGCCATGACAAATTTGATTGCTGCATATCAGCGAAATGAGATATTGGAATTTGAGAAAATCCTTAAGGTGAGGATTACTAGGACCCTTAGATCGGTTTAGCACGTCTAGATAGAATAACAGATGGAAAAATGAGCTTTTTGCAGAGCAATAGAAGAACCATCATGGACGATCCATTCATTAGAAACTATATAGAGGACTTGTTGAAGAATATAAGAACTCAAGTGTTGCTGAAACTCATTAAACCATATACACGGATCAGGATTCCTTTCATATCAAAGGTATGAGTAATCCTCGTGCTTTTTTCACTATTTAAATTATAGTTCTCCTCTCTATTCAGCAATTGAAATTAGTATTTCGTGTTCTTTCCGTTCCCCCCCTCCAACTTTTGTTGTCGATTCTTTAGTCGGGTGTTTCCTGCTTTTATGTTGAATTGAAAGTTGTCATGTTCATCTGCATTCAGGAACTCAACGTACCAGAAGATGACGTGGAAACATTATTGGTGTCATTGATATTGGATAACCGGATACAAGGTCATATTGACCAAGTAAACAAATTGTTGGAGCGTAGCGACAGGTTCTTCCACCATCTTTTTACCCCCCTCGAGTTTAAGTTCTATACACTGCGGTGTAAAAAGATTTACACAATCATATCACACATAATGTACTTACATATAAATCTTTATGATAATCATCTATCAATAACCTAATAAAAAAACTTGCTTATCACACATTAAGCCTTTCAATTTTATTTTGTCTTGATTTACTTTATTGGATATTTGGCTCCTACAGGTCAAAGGGGATGAAGAAGTATACAGCTATAGATAAATGGAACACACAGTTTCACTCTCTTTATCAAACCATCAGCAATAAAGTGGGATAAAGTCAGTGTTCAACTGTAGGATTTTTTAATTTTTTAAAGAGTATAATAATCTTCTCCTGTCTATTTATGTTTTCAACTTGACACATTTAGCTCTTTGTACTTTGTACCCTCCTATTCAATTTTTTTCAAATTGAACTCTTGAGAAATTTTAAGAAATGAGTACTTGGTTTGATGCAATATTTTCCAAGTTGTGAGATGAGCTTATAAAAATTGATTTTTGCCAAGATGTTTGATGTCACTATTATTTAACTCCGTTATATAAGCCGTAAAAATTTATCCTCGCTCAGTGTTTAGATCAAACCAACGAATGCAAGACATATCTTTCACAATACACATTTAATTAAGTGATGTGTATTATCACAAAACCCCAAAGTTTGATTTTCTCTTGACTAAAATATCAAATTAAGAAAATAAAATAAAATAAAATAGAACTTTTGAGTTTTTGTTTAAAAAATTGAAGGGAACCGCAGTTCAAAGCACATCAACACTTTTAAGGCACAGTGTGACAATCAACTTCTATAACAAATAGAAGATCGTTAAAAATAGTTTTATGATTCAATTATATATAAAATTAACTATCACCATTCTTCATTTCAAGAAAATACGTACAGTTAAGTCTTTTTACAACAATCAACTTTTATAACAAATTTCACTACATTAGCCAAGTTTTCTTTAGAATTGATTCTTCATTGTTGACGTTGTTATATTATATGTTCTATATGACAATATTTTAAATAAGAAGTTAAAATATATCTGAATAAACAATGTTGTTATGACAAAGTTTGACTGTATTTTGATAATAATTATCATAAGAGAAATTTGGCATGGACTATGCACAAAATCTGAAAATACATTCAACAAGGAAATAGAATTAATGAAAGTGACAGATATGACAAATGTGATTATATAAATTGCAAAATCTGAAAGATTCATTCAACAAAAGGAAACAAAATTAATCCTAACATAACAACCCTATAAAGCAGGAAGTTCCTTCTTCATTTGCAGAACATCACAAACAAAATGGAGAAACAAATAATAATTCTTTTCTCTCTTGGTTTTTTATTTTTTTCTCAATCTATGGTGGCCGCTATGAAATATCCTCCTTGCTTCAGTTGCAACTGTACTGGTAATAGATGCAAACGACCAGGAGATACGTTTCCATACGAGTGGCCAGAGTTGATAGGAGTCGCAATCATAAAAGCTAAAACGATAATAGAAAGTAGCAATCCTAATGTTACTGCCGTCCCGTTGCAAGGTCATTGTATTAAACTTTTTAACGTGTGTTGCAATCGTGTGTGGCTTTGCCCCGATGCCAATGGTTTTGTTAAGGAAAAGCCAATTGTTGGATAAATTGTACTTCTTCTTGTTTAAGATATAAGCAACAAAAAATGTGACATTAATTTTATCTTATAAGATCTTTTATTTCCATTTTGTGTTATCACTCTTTCGACTTTGAGAAACAATAATTAGTTTTTGTAAATATGAGCAGAGGTGCAAAGATTATTCCATGAAATTATAATCCGTTTAATTCGTGTAAGTTTGATTGAATATTGATAGGCCTATTTATTAGCTCACTTCATTAAAATTTGTGCAGGTATCTAGCCCGAAATGATTTACGAGAAAGAGTGTACTGATTTTCTCCATTCAATTTATGTTTTCAACTTCACAAATTTAGTTCTTTGTACTTTCCGTCTTCTTATTCAATTTTTAAATGGAAAATAGTTTAAAACATATTTTCACTTTTCTCAAGATTGTTGTTACGCACTCTAACTTTGCAGGGGTCCTGTGATCCTCATAAACTATTTCGAAATGAAATTATTTTACCCTTTATGCTGATGTGGCAGAAAGTGAATTACACTTTCCTTGAGAGAATGAGTAATTATATATTTTTTTATTTGTTCTTTAAAAATTCTCCTCTTCACTTTTTCTTTTCTTTTTTCCGTTAATCTTTTTCTCTTTCTCTCATTACCTTAGAGTCATCGCTCACACCTCATCCGCCACCACCACAAGTCATCATTACCTCTTTAGTACATTCCTTACTATCCCATTCACTACCACAAAATCCACTCGTTCTCCAACATCTCCTCCACCATCAATGGCATGGCATGGAAGTCCGAAAATTCATTATCGAAAAATAGTTTAAGTAATAATGAAAATCACCCAAAACACCGGAATTAGTAAAAGGAATAACCCAGTTAAAAAGATAATTTCTCCAATCACAATAATTACTGAAAACAGATGTTACAACTAAAATTGAAGTCTTTGCCGAACAAATTTAGGGGGAGGGGGATTAAATGGAGAAAGCAAAGCTCGCATTGATTTGAATATGTGTCTTTATGTTCAAAAAAACACTTGAAAATTCGCTGCAAATAGCCATGGCAATAGTAGCCGGCGGGAGATTTTTGGACACTGTTTCATTGTCTCTAACAACCCCACTTAAAAACTCCGATTGTCATGTTGATATGCTCACCACCCTCACTATTTTTTTTTTATAATAAATATTACAAAATCTGGAAAATACATTCAACAAAATAAATTAATAAGGTGTGACAAATATGAACATACATATTGCAAAATCTGAAAATTCATTCACCAAATTAAAAAGGAAACAAAACTAATCCTAACATTACATCCCTATAAAGTTGGAAGTTCCTTCTTCATTTCTAAAACATCACAAACAAAATGGAGAAGAAAATAATAATTCTCTCTCTCTTGGTTTTCTATTTTTTTCGCAATCTGTGGCGGTCGTTATGAATAAATATCCTCCTTGTTTCGATTGCAACTGTACTGGTAATAAGTGCAGACAGTGGTCAGGAGATCCACTTCCATACGAGTGGCCAGAGTTGATCGGAGTTGAAATCATGAAAGCTAAGGCCATAGTAGAAAGGGGAAATCCTAATGTTACCGCTGTCCCATTGGATGTTTATTGTCTTAAACTCGATAACGTGTGCTGTAATCGTGTGTGGCTCTGCCCCGATGGCAATGGTCTTATTAAGAAGAAGCCAGTTGTTGGGTAAATTGTACTTCTTCTTGTTTAAGCTATAATGCAACAATATAAATGTGACAATTTTACTCAAAGAAATTTATTTTATCAAGGTGTTTGAAATCACTATTTTTTAACTCCGCTAATATTATTTGATATCGTTATTTTTTAACTCTTCTATTTAAATGATAAAAATTTACCCCAACCCGATGTTTAGATCAAACTAGAACGAATGCAAGCATGTATTTTACAATGTGCATTGATCATTTAGTCATGATTAAGTGATATGTATTTTTACTTTAATTTTTAAACTGCTAAGATTAGATCGCATAATTTAGTCTAAACATCGGGTATGAATAAATATTTACGGATATAAGTTTTGCAAATCATGATTAATCTAAAAGGAGGAGGTCGTAGTTGGTCGACATATCAGTGCAATAGGTACAGAGGTACGAGAAACTGTCTTCGTTCGGTTCGTGAATATAGCAATAGTCTAATTTGTCACTAATTTGTGCCTAAATAGCTCGTAGCTAACAAATTTTTTTTTGATAGTTCATCGCTAACTCATTGCTAAATAAGATTGATTATGAATTTTGCTGTTTAGCTACAGAATTTGTCTATCATTGCATAGGATTATAGAAAATTATGATCTTTATTACTCCCTCTGTTCCATTTTAATTGTTAGGTATATTAAAAATAATTGTTTCAAAATACTTGCTAGTTTCAAAATTGAAGAGATAAATTGACCATGTTTTTTCAATATATTCTACTCTTAGTACTTAAAGTCATTCTAAAATGTGAAAAGAATTATTATTGTATGCTTTCAAAAAATTAATAAAGTTGCATTAGTTAAATTATCATCCCTATTAATTTTTTCTTAATGGGTGTGCAAATCTTATACTGACAATTAAAATGAAATAAAAAGAATACTATTATTACTCGTTTAAATGCTTAAATTATTTTATTTCTAGACTAATAAAATTATATATGCATTAATAATATATAAATCATTTATATTATCATTGTAATATGACCTATAATCGTAGATTACTAACTATCATTTTTACCAAGATACTAATTAATATTAGGCAGATAGAATTACATGTTATTATTTTTATCACATAAATGACATAATTGTGCAAACAAACAATTATTTCGTTAATATATAAAATTTAAACTTTTTCCTTTTTTATGTAAAAGAAAAAAGATATGATATCACTCTTTAAATACTCAGTTAATTTCCTTTTAATTAAGATAGTATAACAGAATATTCATTATAAAATCGCTCAAAAGATAACTATATATAACTATTTATAATAAATGAAATTACCTTTTCGACTAATTTAAATATACGAATAGTGTAAAAATATTTTGCATTGTTAATTTTATTTAAGTCAAATCCTTTGTGTGTGTGTTTTTAGTCAACATTAGACCAACACATATTTATCACATAATCACTAAGAATAGTGACATGTGAAAATTAAATTGCATAATTTAATTTTAATATTAGATGCGGATACATATTTATTTCTATAAATTATTTCGCGAATTACTGCTGATATAAAGTTCAGATAAACGATGAAAATGGACGTTAATATAGAAATAGTTTATTTTTATTACTCTTTATAATTATGAATATTTAGCAATTAAATTAGAAACAGAAATCAAATATGGGTGCAAAAAAAAGGTTGATGGTTATATTTAAAAGTAAATAAAGATGTGAAACATATGGAATCAATTTTGAAGATTAATGGGTAATTAAGTCCAGTTTCCTGTTAATCCACTTGGCATAATATGCCTAATATTCCCCCCTAATCAACCTACTTTTAGCTAATAAGGAAAAGCAAATGATGCCACTAATTGTTGAAATGAAATAAAGTTCTTGTCAAATGGTCTCTTTACCAACTAACAAAATCCTAATACTTATTTGGAAGAGATTAGATGCTCAAATTAATCTTATATAAGTTATTTCTTTATAAATTTTTTTATTAAAAAGGTCTGAATTTATTCTTATACTGTTCGATTAGGCTCACGATTACCTAATATTAGGTTTATTCATATTCTTATCATTAATAAATATTTTGTGTGTATTTATTAGAATATTAATAAAGTTTGAATGTGACATGGGTGAATTCCACGTGTCAGATATTTTGAGTAAATAAATTTAGTTTTATCTCTTTACTTTTGAATTTGGCTAAAATTACCTTCGTTATATTTTGAGTTGAAGCTCCTTTAGGTGTCAAGCGCAAAAATAAGACTTTTTTCCTAATGGTCAGAGGCATTGTGATACCCAATGTATAACATGTGGCATAGTTGTTCAATTTCACAAATTTAATCTTTCATGGAGTTATAATTTTTTATTTGATATTTGATATTTAATTTGAAATGTTGTTATTTCATATTTCTATCGGAAAGTTCTATATTGGAGTTAAAATGTTGTTTCTTATTAAAGATAATCGTATTTCAGAACTCAAATTCGAGATCTCTAATTAAAAATGACAAAGTACTAATAGTTCGACCATCACATTTATACGAAATATATATATAATTCTGAAAGACGTCAAACTATAAAAGATAACCAAACACGATAACTATTAAAATTTCACTACTTACAAGGAAAGTAAAATCGATGCAAAAGATAATTTGGCGGTGCGTCGTATTATAGTCTGACACTTTCATTGTGCTATGAGTAGACATTTTAATGAATTTGATAGAGATTTGTATTGAGGATTAATCTACATGAAATTTTTTGACGCGTCTATTTGTGTTAAGATTTTGTCTCTATTATTTAATAGTTGTACAAATATAACATTTAGATAATCACCTTTCCGAACAATATTAGATTCAGATCTCATATAGTGCTCAACCTTACATACAATACATTAGATTTCTCTAAACGTTTGCAATGACTTACAAAATTTTAGACTGTGATCTAACATTTTCTCGTAAAATTTTTAACTTGCTAAAAAATTAAAAAATTCTTAAACCGTCGTCTAACTTTTTCTCACAAAATTTTCAATTTGTTCTAAATGGGTCATAGATTGCAAGAACAATAAATAAAATAATTATTTACTTAACAGTTATCCTACGACCGAAAAATTCTGAAATAATTAAAAATAAGACAATCAATTGTAGAGTGTAAGTTTTTAAAATTAAAAAATAAAAAATGCAAGAGAATAAAAGGCTGGCAGGGCCAACGGCTAGTTTTTGAAGAGGACGGTCCAACGGTCAATAAACGAGCCCAAAAGTGTCGGCAAATTTGAATTCGAAATAGTGTTTGGTATTGGGCCCATAACCCGACAGAATTCGGAGCTTTAATTTATCAAATATTAAATAAAATACCTACTTTTCTTTTATAAATAAAAAAAGGAAATAATATTAAATTATAAGAAAGAAGACCAAGTGACCTTCATATGAATTAATAAATAAACAAATAAAGGATGATCTAAATAGTATAATTATTAATATTCATTTTTCAAATAAATATATTCTCTTATTTGTTTTATGGAATTTTATCCAGCTAGCTTTTGTATGAGTCAACTATCAAAGGACTTAAATTAATATCACAACCTTATCCTTATTAATCCTATTGATTAATTAGGCATTAGTTCTCAATGATTATATAACTTTTTAATGTCATTATAATTTTCTTACATTTTTTAAAATTGTGTAAAAAATATTAATTTTATTGAGCCGAAAGTTCATCAGAAATAATTTTTTTATCCTATAAAAATAGGTATAAGAATTGTATATGTCTATTCTTTCTGAGCCCCACTTATAAAAATATATTGAATATATTGTTATAATACTCGTTTTTTACATTTATGAACTTAACTATATCTGATTTTATCTATTTAATTTAGAAATGCCCTTTGAACTTGGAGGTGATGTTGGTGTTATAGGCTTCTTAAGTGAATTACCATCATATTATAGTATACATATAACAAATTTGAAGGTGACTTATTTAGAATTTTGTAGAGATTGTTTGGAAAAATATTTTTATGTGAGGCCATTATTAAATTGATTAGTGCTCTTCGAATCGAGCTAAATAGTTTCTTAATTATTAGATTATAAGGTGGGATATTCTGATATAAAAATTGAGATTAAATTTATCTTATGTTTGATGGTATGAATTAATTAATTTTGAGATAAATTTTATACTAAAAGAATGGGATGAGCTATATCATATAGAATGCGAGAAAGCTAATTTCATGGGATATCTCATGAGATGGTTGTCCTGGGATATACCACGTACCATTCTTAGGGATCATTTGGTTGGTGGGATGAAATAGAGAAGGAATAATTTTGAGACCAAATAATACCCTTTGCTAAATACAGGATAAAATAATCACATGAGATATTCCGAGATTATTATTCTTATTTCACCAATCAAACGATACCTAATAGTACGAGTTTTTTCTTATACCTATTTATGTGAGATATCAGAACAAATTATACGCTCACTCATGCACACATATAATACAATTTTAGTCGAGGTGCACATAAGTTGATTTGGATATTTTTAATATAAAAAAATATAGTTCAAAATAATAAAATATTAAAAATCACATGCCAATTAACTCGTAACACTAGTATTATAAATTCTTTATATAAATTAGAAGCTTGAGCGTATCTTTCTTATATTGATTAAGACTTTATAAAAAAAATATTTAGGGTTATCTTTTATTAAAAATACAAGCTACCCAATTATTTGTTCATAGGTGGACCTACAATTGGAACATAGAGGCATTTTTGTCAATGGAGTTGTGACATAATGACCATGCCAACTATTTTAGATATCCTTATTGAATTGACAAATAACTTCATTGATTTGCAATTTATTGGATAACTTAGAAATTTGAAAACCTCATTAATTTATTAATTTAGGATGTTCATAAGAGAATTTTTAGTAATTACATATTTGTCTAGTAATTACATAAATTTTAGTTCATTTGGTTCCTTAATACAAAAAAGAAGGGAGTATTGATTTATATTGTAAAAATATAAAAGAAGTTATGAATCTAGAAACAAGAAGCATTTTTTACAAAAATGATTTAACTAGAAATATTTCACAAAACAATTAAAGTTACTCATAAGCTAAGATTAATTTTTGAAATTCCGGATAAGCTAAGGATAATTACGTTCTTAAATGGATCTAGGATTTTATCCTCTCAGCTTAAATTTTTAGTCATTTATCGTTAAACTTTGTAGCTTTTTGCTTGTTTAATCTCGCCATTTAATTTCTTATTCTTTCTTTTAATATTTTTTTAATTCTAGGAATTTCTTCGATCAAAAAATACGAAAATTGTATAAATCATTTGTATCATACATAATAGAACTTGATTCAAATATAAATTTCAAAACTATGAACCTAGTTAAACACCGAGTGAAATGCAACCTATCCACAAACCTAGATCAAAACTCACTTTCATCATATTGAACTCCATAAAATCGACTCCTAAATTATCGAAAATAATTCTTTCATTCATCATGGTTATTCAGAACTATAACAAAGCCCCAATTTATATATTTCTATTTGCTCCAGCTTTATTCTTTTAGAAGTAAAATTCGATATTTAATATAAAATGGTATTTCTAATGCCAAATTTGACACTTCCTTTTTCTTTTTTTCCTTCTTCTTTTTCTTCTCTTATTCACAAGTCTACCCTCAGAAAACAAAATCAATAAACAATTATTTTCTAATTTTCCTTATATTCTACTAGTTTTCCCTCTGGACTCCTGTTGGTGTGTAACGTACATATACATATACATCAATCAGTGGCTCTTTAATCCAATTCATATAATGATTTATTAAAAGGCACCGCTTTCTGGATTTTGTGGGTGTTGTTCCAAGTTAGGGAAAGGGAAAGCAAATTGACGCCTTACTCTTCTAATCCCACACCCATTTTACCTTCGTGTTCCTTTCATCTCTCTCTATAGAGACCTAAAGGTGAATTTTACCCATCTGGGGTTTCTCTTTATTTCTTGAATTCTGTTTCCAGCACTATCTTGATGACTGTTTTTCTTCAATCTTTGATTGTGGGTACCTGATTCTTGACTTGGGACTAATAAAGATGTGATTTTTAGAATTGGGGTTGCCAATTCTTTGGATTTTTCTTCAGATCGGTGATTCATCTGATGTTAATTGTGAAAGGGGACTTTTTGTGTGTGTGTGTGTTTATGTATGTGAAGTTCTTTTCTTTCATGGTCGGACTTGTGTTTTGGGTTTAATTGTTAAGGTGTAGGATCTCTTTACTTGACTGATTAGGTTTTACTTGGTGCAGATTCCAAATATATTTGTGTTGTGTGTGTTTCGCGGACTCTTTAGTGCTCGTTTTGGTGCATTGGAATGTGTGTAAATAGCAAGATTGGGTGTTTGATTTGATTAAAGTGGCCATAGGAAAAGTGTCTATCAAGTCTTGACTTTGGTTGTGATAAGCAATTTTTCGTTTCTCCTCTTTCAATGAAATCACCAAAGTTCAAGATCCTTTTGAGTCTTCAGTCATCCACACCAGCAAGCATTTGGAATGTGTAACCATTTTTCTCCCTTCTTCATATTTCTAGGGTTTTAGTTGTCTTATGGAGTACCATATTTGGAGTTGAATTTTGAGAAAGGTTGGTGGATAATTGTCAACATGGTTAGACAACCTTGTTGCATACAGGAGTTTGGCACTGATTAATTTTGTTGGGGTTATATTCTCAGCCTGAGTTTTCCAGCTCAAAGTTGTTCCTTTTGATTACCGGTTCCATGGTGTTCAACTTTTGTCTAGGATCCCAAAACATATCTTTCTCTGGATGTGCTGTTAGTTCTCTTAGCATCTGCTATTATGTTGTTTGCTTATTCGAAGTAATCATTCTTTTAATCTTAATGTTTGTAAATATTTAGTGAAACATATAGTAAATATGTTTGTGATAGTTATTAAACTAAAGCACCTTCTTTGAGGCAGTTATATGAAATGGCGAGTTGCTGATATTAAGGGATGTCTTTTGTTAATGGCCAGGCAGCAAACATCCTAACAGTTTTGTTAGTTCTGTCAAACTCTGATCACCATACTGGTTGTGTATTAAGTTGAATATTGAAGTACCAAAGTGAGCTCTAGTGTTTAATGCTATCCACTTTGGAATTTACCAGATTGGGGAATATGTGATCGACTATGAATTTGTCCATTCTCGATATCAATGGTCACTTGACTAATCGTTTGGTTGGATGCTCAGATTCTTTGCCTAATCTTTCTTTGTAGCACTGCCAGCTTCAGGACTACCATCTTTTCTGTTGACGTTCAGGATCAAGTTGTTTTAGACCACTCTTTTACCAAGTGAGGATGAGGATACTTCGGCATCTAACATTTCTCTTTAAGTGGTTGGATTTTCTGATCATACCACTGGGCGATGTCTTATGTTTGACTTTACGTTGAAACTAGTCAAGCTACCATATCTATGATGTGTTGATGTCCTGATTGTGAAGGGATTTTATATGTGTAGTGGAACAATATTGAAAATCATGAGTTGCATTCTATTAAGCTTATTAACTAAAGAACCATGCCCTATAGGGTCACAGGAAATTTCTGTGCTATCAAGTAGGTAGTGTAAGTTCGGAAAACTAGAGCTGCTGTATGTGTGATTGGAACAGTCAAGTATATTATTTTGTCTTGAGTAACAGAGACTTTATTAGACATTTGTCTAACTGTAACATTTGTCTAACTGTATGGACTAATATGGAGAAGAGGAGTCTATGGACTTGTACTTCCATTGACAATTTTGTGATTCTCTGACATATTATCATGAAGATGGCGTGGTCATTTTGAACAGCTGTTTACTTGCTTGTTTTTTATGATTGGTTGGACACTTGGATCGTATTCTGATGAACCTTTTGCAGGATTCTTTCATAAGGTCGATTGTCTTCAACATCTGAACTACCAGCTAAAACTACGTGCTGCCCTGATAACTCATCAGCAAAGTTGCCAACTGCTCCTAGGATTCTACTTATATTTGGCTATGGTATTTCATCGAATTCATTGTGTTGCTATTACTAGGTTTCTTTGTGTCATTTTCTCCTGGGATCCAAATGAATTAGTTCTTATTCTTTTTCCGTTTCCTTATCTTGTGATCAAGTAATTTCGTATGGTATTTTGCCATTTATCCATTGATATTGTCCTAAATTGGGGTTTTTGGCATAGGCAACTAATGAAAATCTCCCACCAAACGTAATAAAACAATTGGCTAAGGAATTGAAAAATCTTGATGAAACTCCTCCCGAGGGCATCAAAGTAGGTGTGAATGATGATGATTTTTCAACCATATATGCTGATATTGAGGGCCCAGGTATGTTATGTTTGTAGTATATTTCAGTTTTGAGATATAACACTTGTTCTAATTGTTCTATCTACCTTGCAGCTGGAACTCCTTATGAGAATGGGGTTTTCCGCATGAAGTTGATTTTAACACATGATTTCCCTCATTCTCCACCAAAAGGTTTGTCTCCACATTACTTTTAGTTGATTAAAAAAAAGGTTTGTCTCCAGATTACTTTTTTTAATTAAAAGAAAAGGTTTGTCTCCACATTGCAATGTTTTCAAGATTTACCTGTGTGACTTGCTTTGTAGTCTTTTGCTTGTATCTGGTTTAACTTTGTGTTAGTTTTTGTTTCTATGAGTTGGGTACTTTATTCATTGAGCACTTTATTCTTTCGTTTTAGGATCTCTTTTTCATTCTCTATTCATTTAAATAGGTCAAATGACTTTACTTGCTGGGTGCCTTTCTCTACATGAATTCTGCAGCTGTATATGCAATTCTATGAATTTCCTAATTCCTGGCATTAGTTTTGTGAAAATAATTTTTCTCCGGGATAAGCTACAATTGATAGTTTTATAAGAGAGACCTTTATCAATTTCTCATGAAAAATTTTAAGAGCAGTTATCTTTTGACAATGTATAGGCCATAGCACGAAGCATTGCAACTTTCTGCATTTCTGGGAGGATCCCTCCTTGCCAATTGCTGAGTACATAATTTACATTTTTTGTTTTTTTTTCTAGGTTATTTTCTGACCAAGATTTTTCATCCCAACATTGCTTCCAATGGTGAGATTTGTGTCAATGCTTTGAAAAAAGATTGGAATCCTAGTTTGGGCCTACGACATGTTCTCATGGTAAGTTTCTGGTTTTTTTTCTTAAAGTAAAAGTCGAGTCCGACGTGGAGGACTTTGGAGATTAAGGGTGAAGTGACATTTTCCTTTCTTTGATGGTTTTGTAACAGGTGGTAAGATGTTTACTTATCGAGCCATTTCCAGAATCTGCGTTAAATGAGCAAGCTGGCAAGATGCTTCTTGATAATTATGATGAGTATGCTAGACATGCAAGGTGAGTTATGACCTAGCTTCACTCACTTCATGTCCCCTACACTTCTATGATTTGTCTCATTTTATTTGGAACTGTCATGCTTGATTTATCGCATTTTTATTTGGTGTTGTCATGCTTGATTATCCTACATGTAGCCGTCATTATATTTATGGCGAGAACATGGTTTTGTTGTGCTTTAAGTTGGTATCTTATTTTTATGGATTTCACAGAAATGCTACATTTTGAAAGGGTTAAAACTGGGAGATCAAATTGGAAATGATCATTCATCTGTCTGGTATAACCAAAAAGTAGATCCAAGTGAACCAACTCATGCTCAGTTCTCTTTGTAGATGTAAAAACCTGGAATTCCTGCTCGTAAATCCGATGGTTAAGCTTAATACAGACTGGCTGACTAGCACAGTTTATGTGGTCGTAGGGAATATATTGTTTCAGCGCAACTTATGTCCTGCTCCATCCACCCTTTGTAGATGAAAAAATAGGTTTCCCTTTGTTGTAGTTTAAAGTAGCGTTTAGCACTTTGAATGCACTTCCTGACCATCTAATGTTGCTCGGTGTTTAAACATGCAGGCTTTATACCAGTATTCATGCTAAACCAAAGACAAAGTTAAAAACAGGAGCTATTTCCGAGTCACCAACAGCCCTAAATGTTGGCCAGACACATACTTCACTGTGCAACGTTGATCAGAAGACTGTGGTATCTGGAGCTACACCTCTCCAACAGCCTTCTCCGTTGGCCCCTACAGCTAACATTGTAAAAGGAGGAAACAGTCTGGAACAGCCCCTCGCTGCTGACACAGCGGTTAGTGGGTCAGCAGCACCACCATCGTTAACCATGAAGAAGGAAGCTGGATTGGCGAAACTTCCTGCAGATAAAAAGAAGATTGATGCGAGAAAGAAAAGCTTGAAGAGATTATAACTTGCTTTTTTAATGGATTATGTGACTAATCCTGTACTCTTGGTTGCTTTTGTTTGATAGATCGGGGAAAAAGTCCTGCAGAATTGAATTTGTATTATGCCCTGATAAATGAAATGGATAATTTCAGTCGTTTCTCTATAGTTTTTTTATGGGTCATCATCAGTTTGTAGTGTGCAATGTAGTTGCTACTTAATCAAGACAAAGGGCAGTCCGGTGCTTAAACTCTCACTATGCGCGGAGTTCGGAGAAGGTTCAAACCACAAGGTTTATTGTACGCAGTTTTATTCTGCATTTTTGCAAGGGTTTGTTTTCACAGTTTTAATCCGTAATCTCTTGGTTACAAGAGAATAATTTTATCAGTTACCGGTGCAACTCAATCAAGATAACTTATAATAATATTCAATGTGGTAGCCTCGTGGTCGAAGTTGCATCCTAGTTAAAACTGGCGATTTGGATTATGAATTTTGATTGTTGAATGATACTTTTGTTTCAGGAAAAAGATTATAGTTTGCTGTGCATGGTGTACATCTTTAATATAACTATATGATGTCACGTCATCTCATCACTGCAACATTTTTGAATCATGACAAGTAATGGTAAAATTGTGACATGAAATCACAAGTTCGAGCTGTAAAATTAAACACTAATACTTTAGGACATATTACACCTAAACATGAATATTTTAGCACAGGCTGCATACATTATACCCCTTATAATGCGGCTGAGATAGAAGCTGCCCTTTTACTGAAGTATATGACCAAACAAGAAGTTTGTGCCTCAATCCTAAATAAGTTAGTATGTGTACTGAACACAATGAAGTTTAGACAGTTTTTGAACGAATATGAGAACTCAAAAAAAGATTTTTGCATGCAATTCATGGAAAAATCACAAGAATGCTAATGAAACTACATCCATCAATTATGAGGGATCAAATAAAGTACACAACAGTCAAAGAATATCGAGAAAAAGGAAAAAAAAAAAAAAAAAAAGACTCCCACCATTACAACAGAAACATACATCCATTGAAGGTCCAATACATCCAGATGGTAAGACATGCATTATACTAGGCAGATCCTATCCAATGAAATATTTTTGGCTTTTTTCACATTTTTAACAAGTCTAAACTTCAACTTAAACAAGAGAAGGTGGAATCACTTGGCCATCATGACCTTAACAAACTCCTCATAGTTAATTTGACCATCACCATCGACATCTGCTTCCCTAATCATCTCATCGACTTCTTCATCAGTGAGCTTCTCCCCAAGGTTAGTCATCACATGGCGAAGCTCGGCAGCGGAGATGAAGCCATTTTGATCCTTGTCGAAAACTCTGAATGCCTCTTTCAGCTCTTCCTCGGAGTCGGTATCCTTCATCTTCCTGGCCATGAGGTTTAGAAACTCTGGGAAATCGATGGTTCCATTACCATCTGCATCCACCTCGTTTATCATGTCCTGGAGCTCAGCTTCAGTGGGGTTCTGTCCCAGCGACCTCATCACAGTCCCAAGTTCCTTAGTCGTGATGCAACCTATACAAAGCTTCACAATTAATTTACTGAACGAAAAAGACCTAACAAAAACACACTTTGTGACCATGTCATTGGGTCAGTAAGCTACTCTCCAATTCATACAAACAGAAGAAAACAGTAAAGCCCATATTTGTAAGAAATAAAAGCAAAAAACTATTTGGTTGCCCAACAAAATAAATGTAACAGTTGTTAGATTCAGAAGATAAAGTTTAGCCTCTTAAAATTAGAAGTAAAGGAACGAATGATGAATATCTTTGCTGCAAAATAGCAAAACAGAAGTAAATAGTAGTAAAGTTACTCGTAGAAGTTGGTTTAAAACCGAAATTGGTGAAAAAGCAGATAAATTCTACAGATAAGGACATAATGTAAAGAAATCCGTACACAGAGCAATTTACGCCAATCCATCACTTTGCTCCCTTATCTCCAAAATTTTCTGATTAACAATCAAAAATTGATAGGCCATAATTGAAAAGAGTAGCCGAGGATCTTTCGTAAACACTCTCTATCTTCACAAGGTAAAGATAAGGCTACATACACACTACCCTCCCAAGATTCCGCTTGTGGAATAACACCGGATATGTTGTAGTTGTATAATTGAAAGGAGTCCATCTTACAGATGATACCAGACAATAAGGATGAAAAATAAGTTATTAACACATCCAAACGCTTACATATACATCATTCCAGTGTGTTCTATAGGAAGGAACACATTATTTTGGAAAGTATTTTTCATGATGAGCTAATTTCTAGTGTTAAAACTACTTAAAAAAAATATTCTCCATGGAAAACAATTTCCATCAAAAAAGGAAAATGATTTTCCTCACTTGTTAACAAAAGACATGTTCAATATGTGAACTCTTACTCTATAATACTTACTCCAACCAGTACTTGGACATTATTATCAATCTTTGACCCATAATTTTTCAACAAATCTTCAATGCAAAACAATATTTCTAACACTGTTATCAACATTAAATAAATATTTTAACACTTCCCTTATAACCAATGGCAAAATCATCCATCTAATTGTTCATCCCAACCAATAAGTTCAGACAAAAGCTACGAAGGGTTTCGAAAAAGATTTTTGTTAGCCTTTAAAGCAAGCTGAAACCACTTATAAAGGCCAAATCTAACATCAAAAGAATCATTTGTCACTTATTTTTGAACCTGAGATCTCATGGTACGAAAATAGCTGTTAATTAATAAATAAAAAACAACAATTCACCAAAGTAACATCAAACAACAAGGTTCACATGTTCTCTAGTTTTTTTTAAAGGTTTCAACAAGCTGGGAAAGCTATTTTCCTCTATTTACTGAGTGAATATTCTCATATATCAACCTGTCACCTTAAAATCCAAGCACCAAACAGGACTAACACCTAAAATCAACATATTCATTCAAATCAAACGTCAGATCTGAAACAAACAGATTACGCACACGGCTATAAGCATCAACACATACACATTTAAAGAGATAAACAGGAGAAAGAAAATCGAACCATCTCCGTCCTTGTCGAACAAGCTAAAGGCCTCCTTGAACTCAGAGATCTGGTCATCAGTCAGCTGATCCGCCATTTTCTTCTTCTTCTACCACTACACAGAAAACTCACAGTGAAGATGATTCTAGAATTTCACACAGAAGAATCGGTTTTTTTCTTCAAAACACTATATTTTCAGTTCTCTTCGATTTCGGAACTATGAGATGATTGGTGCTTTTATACCAAAAACTACAGTTTTCATAGTAAATATAATTAAATAAATTGGAAAAAAAATCAAAAGAAATAAATTGGAAAAACAAAAAGGAGAATAAATAACAAGATTAGTAAAGACTTGTCTCTCTCCCTACATTTTATTCGGATAGTGATCGGTTTATCCATTTCGATGTGTCCGTTTTTCCCGCTTTACCCCTCAACTTCTATATAAATAATAAAAAATACATAAAATTTTGGTATAGAAATATTTTTTAAACTTATAAAGTGCAAATATTGATAAAATTCCTCCATTTTAAACATAAGTGAATATCAAATTGTTCGATTTATCATACTGTAAATTAACTCAATATTTTAAAAACTATAAAAAATGAAAGTTATTGCATTTCTCATTAGCATATAAAATAATATTATAGGAGAATGAATATTGGCTTGCTAAAATCTAACACAATCACAATGGTAAGCTTACAACGCTATAGTGTATATATGTTGTATGCAGTGAATAAAATTAAATAAGATATGAACAATGTCACCTGTCAAAAAATATAAGTAACAACATAGCACCCATTTAAAAAAATTATTTAAAATAATTTAGTCATATTATAAATCGACCTTTAGATACACAGATCTTCATTTCAAGAATAGAAAAATATGAAATAAAGGGGAGTGAAATGATAACCATCATACAATTTTATATAAAGTAAAGCCTATATATTATATTATATTATGATTATTGAAGATAAGTAAATCAGTTCCATCACTTACTTTTTTTCTTTTAAGTCCACACTTATAAGCTATTCTAATCTCTTCAAAATTGATTATCATCATTGAAACATTATAGCAGAATTTTAAGTATTCCTCAGTCTTTAATTAAAAATTTATAATTCAAATTTTAAAAATTTATTTAGTTTTATTTTTTTTAAATATAATTTTTTGATATAAATTAAAATTAGTCGAACATCATGATATATATCAAGAAAAAAGCAAAAGAAGTCATGAATATCAGTAATAACGATAACAATAATATATCAGTATAATCTTACAAGTGAAGTTTGTATAGTGTAAGATATACACAAACATTATTCTTATCTTTATAAGATTGAAAGATCATTTCCGAAAACGCTCAATTTTGAAAAAATATCTGACACATAATTATAAGCAAGGAGATAATAAAGTAGCAAAATAAAAAATAAAGATATGAACAAATAGTAATACATAACAAAGTATAAAAAACATAAAATTAAGTGATAACTAAACAGTACGCATAAAAGAACTTAAAAGAGATGAAAGGGGTAAAATAGTAACTTAAGGAGCAAATCAAACATAAAGAAAACAAAATAGGTGAATAAACTAGTGCCACCATTAGATCCCTAATATCATGTAAACCACTCATTGATAGACACGTGTCCTTTAGGTCTTTTTCAACCCTCCCCTCCCCCCCCCCAAGAAAAAAAAATTACTTACCAAATTTCAATCTTTTTTTTAAAATATAAAAAAGGCCCAATTTTTTCTCTTTCTTCCATTAAGGGGAATACGCGGTTACGCGTTTCCTACGCGGAATGCTTACGTTTGACTTAAAACGAACCGTGGCTGCCACGTAGGATTGTGTCGTTTTCGCTCTATTTATTTATTAGGGGAAACCAAAAAAAAAAGAAAAAGAAATATTTTCATTCAAAATGCAATTTAAATTTTTTAAGTTATAATTTTTTTCGTAAATATAAAAGTTTAAATAAGTTATGAAAATTATTTAAATTTTTTTAATTTTTATATAATTTTATCAAATGAGTAAACTATAGCTCATAAATAAGATATCGAAACATTCTAAGGCGCGGCGCTACATTAATACATCTCTTGTTTTTATGTTCCTTTTATAAATAATTATTTGCAATTTCAAACTTTTAAATACATCTAATTTTATAAAGATACACTTATCAATGATAGTAATAACTAGTTATTTCTTACACAATTCTTTTATATAATACAAACAATCTCTTCATGTCGAGCATAATTTTTTTTTATAAAATTTAAACAATGAGTCATTTTTTTATAAAATGTAAACTTATAGGTAAATTTTATATTTAAAAAAAATGAAATCATGATTTAGAATCTCAAATCATGCTTTTTGATAAATTTAAGATTTGAAATCATGATCTCAAATCACATATTCAAACACCAGATATAATTTTATATCGCATGTTGAAACACAAACTTATCCTCTCTGTGTTTTAATTTTTTAATCTTTTACATCATATTTAAGATCATAAAAATAAAATCTTTTAATCTTTTTTATTTTTAAAAATTTCATGTCAAACCATGTTATGACAATAAACTAAAATGGGATAATAATATAATTAGAAGCATGCTTCCAATATAGAAAGTACTAGTATGATATTCAGATTCTCTTGTCAAGCAATAAACAACTAGATTTTTTTACTTTTTATTTTTTGATAAAACAGGTTTATATAACTAAATTGTAAAGTAGAATAAGGAGCATTGAGTTGGCTTGGTTCGATACTATTACAACAGTTATTTACAACAATAGTGGCCAGGGGCAACCTATTAAGGAGTCATTACAAAAGAGAATCTGAATAAGCAAACCTATACAAAAAGGTGTTTCTAAAGGGGAACTCGAGTGAGTTACTAGTCTATTAACAGAGAGTCCTTAAATATCTTCTACTGGTATACCAAGTATGAAAGGAGGTGGTAAGGAAAAAACAATTAGAGTTGACGAGTACCAGCCGTTCTATTCTGCTCCCCATACGTATGCCTGATCTCAGGTGCACCCAACACGTGTAGCAGGTACCTGCAGTCATAGATAAGGTTAGCATAACATAAGTGATTAACTTGTAATAGAGATATAAGTACTTTAGCATCTACGATGATTTCAAACGGATGAAGTTATTGTTGGTAAGCAAGTTGCAACCCGTGGCTAAGAGCTAATAATTCATTATGAATGATGTCTGTAGAGGGAGTGTTGGCTTCAAACCTATCCTCCAGTTTCCATGGGAATTGTGGATAAGCCCTCCAATGCCTCCCACATGTATGCGGAAATGGGCAGAACCATCTATGTTAAGTTTGTAATAATTTGATTTTGGAGGTTGCCCTCTAACGAAGATATTAATATTTAGGCGTGTTCTTTTTGAGAACGGCAGCAAGATGATTATATTCAGTTATTTGTTGAAGAGTTTTCGATCAAATATAGTTCAGAAGTTATGTGGTTGAAAATCTTGGAGTTTCGGTAGGTTCAAATCATGTGCCAAAAACAAAATGGGAGGAAAGTGAAGTTGGGGATGTTGAAAGAGTTGAAGAATGGATTAAATTTGAGAATTTTATGCAACCATGAGATTGGATTCATGTCCATGATTTCACATAGGAAAGTGTAATGTCGGTCACAAGCGGAATGCCAAAAATCAATCATCTAAAAGCACTTAAAACACCATAAAATCTTTATTTTAGGGGTCATTTGGTTGTAAGTTTAGAGTTATCCAAGTATTGGTTATGCAGGTAATTCTTAAGTATAAATTAATTATATGGGTATTAGTTATACATGGATTACAATACATGTATTATTTTTTATTAAATGTTTGATTTGTTGTAATGAAAATTAATATACATTGTATAATTTTTGAAAATTAAAATATTATTTTATAATTATAATTTTAACCTTCTTTAGCTAAAATTTATATTTTAACTTGTCTTAACTCTTAACCCACTACATTAATCTAGATTAAATAAAGTTACTAGGAAGAAATAAAATTTAAACACCGTTCAAATGAATTAATAGGGGTAAATGTATTATTTTCTATTTTAATCCATGTAACTTATTTCATATTCTACCTTGTATAAAATTATAGATAACTTTTCTCATAAGTTATGCGGGTATTAATTATGTAGAATTGTTAAGATACAACCAACACCATAATAATTATGCAAAAATTTATATCCAACAAGCAAAGATATATATAATTAATACATGAATAATTTTTATCCTAACTAAAAACCAAACAACGTATAAAACTAATATATGTATAGTCAAACTAATACATAGATAACTCTATCTTTTAACTACCAATCAAATCACCTCTTAAGGAATTATAACTATTACTCCCTTTGTTTATATATCTTTATCTGTTTACTATATTTAAAAAGAAAATTTTCACTTTTCCTTATCGATTTAAGTATATTAAGAAAGAAATAACTTTTTTTACATTTTACTCATAACATTAACAATTAATTTCCTAAATTATTACATTTATTATTTTTTAAAAGCAAATATTAAATTTATTGTGGACAAATAAAAGCGGACAAGAAAAGTAATTCCTAATTTTCTAATATAATTCCTAATCCGTGTTTGGATCATTGAAATATTACTAATTTATGTATTTGTTTTATCATATTAATAAGAGTTCTTGAGTATCGAGAAATCCTCAAAGAGAAGTAGTGAAGAAGACCTTTGCTCTTATAAATCATCTAATTTGTCAACCTTTAATTGTTGTAGATTTCACTTTCAAACTCGACGTGTGTACATAAAGAGATTAATTAATTAACAGATATGTGACAAAACATTGCCAAAACAATTACGTAAACCTACTAAGGGTCTGTTTGGTAGGAACGAAATATTTTTCATGAAAAAAAGTGATTTCTTACTAATTTTTTTTATATTTGTATGTAAATAAAAAAAAAATATTTTTTAAAAAATTATATATATCCAAGATAAAATTATAAGAATGGGGTGGGATTAGGGTGATGGGTGTTGGGAGGGGTGGGGGTGCTCTAACTCACCTTCACAACTCTAGGCGTCGTCGCGCCTAAGTTATCATTCTATTTCCACTGTCTGATTGCAGTAGGGGGTCACATAGGATGGTTAAGCCAGGAGCAGGACCGATACTTTGCTTAGCCAACACATCTTCACATTGCCTTCCTTCCAAATATGTCTCAATTCACACCTCCAATTCCTTCTCATTAGCTCTCTGATTCTCAGGATAATATTGAAATGTGGATCCTGGCCCAACCATTGTAGAGAGTGGGGTGAGTAGTTATGAGGGTGGGGAGAGGAGAAAATGCGATTTATTTTTCCTGTTTTCATTAGATATATCATTTTTTTTTATTTTCAAGAAGCTTATTTTTCTAAAAAAAATATTTTTAAAATTATTGAGCTAATCAAACACGAAAAAATATAAAAAATATATTTCTGTTCCTACCTTGCACAACCTTAAATATCATGCTTGTCATTTCATTAGGAATGAACTAAAACAAGATATGGTCTAAGTGTCCCCAATATGGTGTTGCAAGTGAGAGCAATCATCTCAATATGGTGGTGTGAAATCTTTATTCATGTGTTGTGGACTTGTGGGAGTGAGAGGAATTGGTGGAGTAACAATATAATGATCTTCAAGAGATATTTTTTAGAACGCAAAGAATCAATTATTATGGTGATGATAAATTTAGAGGGATGGAAACTGGTGAATGAGAACAACTAAGGTCAAATCTAGATTTTTTGCAAAAACTGAATTCGGGGCAAATCTGGATCACCTCATATAATTTAATAGCAAATTTGATTATTTTTCCTTATAAAAAAAAAAGAAGCTCACATATGAAAAACTTATGTTGTTGTAAGTCAACAAAGATTGATCTACCCACTTATAATAGCGAGAATAATTTATTTTTATCACAACTATCAACCAACGTCATGAAATTCCAACGAAACACGAAAGTTTTTTGGTTTAAGGATTAAAAAAAAGATAATTATGCAAATATACACTTTACAACACTACATTGCAATTACATAGCCAGGTTTCTTAAGTTTTCAGTTGCACAACCCACTGTTTTCTCAAAGTAGTGGTTAAAAGATTTGGTATACAATATTAAATTAATAATTTTGTCGCGGCCAAATGCGTAACTTCTCAAAAAAAATAAAATAATTTGGGCCTGATAGGATACTAGTCCATCCGGATTTCAAACTTACAGGCCCAAATTCCATCTAGCGGGTCGCGCTGAGCCCATAATACTGACCACCCTATATAAGGATCATTTCCGCCCTACTTTCAAAATTGCGGCAGTCTTCTCCGGCTAAAGTAGAAAGTTGAACAACACAGCGTTTCTCCTCTTACATCTCTTCCTCCGGCGAAAAACGAGCTTAGACTCGGCGGTTCGTTCTCTTCTTTGTCTCTTTCTGTGTCTTTTGGATGCTTCATTATGCTTTCGCTTCTGTAAGAAAACCCTAATCTCTTTTCCAGTGATTTTTAGTGTTAAAAATGGGAACTATTGATTAGTTTGCTATGGTTATATTTACTCTCACTGATTAAGTAAAGGTACAAAATCTATTTGAATATTCTCTGTGATTTTTACTATTTTTTCAATCTTATTCAGAATTTTTACGAGCTACTGTGCGTTCTTATCGGCTTTCATGTAATAATGGTTTCGAAGTTGTTGGGTGTACTATTATCTCTTTGAGTATTAGTAGTCCATTTTATTCAGAGACGGATGTAAAGTGGTAGCACTGGGTTCATCTGAACCCATTACTTTTTTATGTGTAAAATTTCATAAATTTTGCAATAAATAGTTGTTATGGATCCATAACTTTTAAAATATAATGTGTTCAACGCTGAGAATCTTAGAAATTGAATCCATAAAAATAAAATCCTTGATTCGCCTCTGGGTTTATTGAAGAAAAAGTACATCAGATATAGTGTAGAACATGGAATATATATAACCGTGGTGTCTAGGCTAGCAGCCGCTACACACACACCTCTACAAATCCTGCAGTCACCCGCTAATTCCACATTGACCTAGTGTTTTTGCCACCTCTGGCATTTGAACTTGTGACCTCATGCTTCTCAATCTGCTTTATTTGACGGCAGGTTCACACCCTTGGATGCCAGAATGTGGTATATTTTTCTTGATAGGTAGTGTCGAACCTGGAGTAATTATCATCTGGGTCTTTTCAACCCTAAATTACAAAAAACAAAAGGAGAAAACTTGCCTGTTCGTTTTTACTTTTGTCTTGGTGTTTTGTACTCTTTGATTTGCACAAGGTAACTTGCAAATTCTAACTAGGGTAAAAAGACTGATTTTGAGTTTTTATAAATTATCTAAACAACACATCCTAGTTATAAGTTTCTCAGTTTTAAGCATTACATATTAAGTATGAACTAAATTTAATATCCCTAACATCTAAGTGGATTAATTGATAAATGAACTTGCCTCATTTCCTTGATCTTCAATTACTAGGGAGTGAAGCGTAGACCGCAGTGGTCTTAGAAACTGTTAAATTCAAAAGCTACTTTTGGTACTGGAAAAAGGCTGCGGAAAATTGTTTCTCCACCCTTCTCCTTGTTCTCCTCTCATCTGGGAATGAACGTGACCATTCCCGAAGGGAACTTAAATTTAATTGGAATAGTCATTTGTTTTGTTTCTCAACCCCTCTTAAACTAGAGGTAGTTGATTACTTATAAATCCTTATTAGAAAAGAAAATCTATTTATAATATTGAAACAAGTTCCTTTGTAGCTTAGTTGTGCCATGTTTAAATATTATAAGTACCAACTGAAAGATTACGCTTAAAGTGTAAGCTGATAAACAGCATGCTTCCTAATCAAAATCTTAATTATGGTATTCATACTTTTACCTTTTTATATTAATTCACTGATACGTGTTGCTGTGCATCTTTTCAGGAATGGCTTTCTTTAACAAAGCTGGGAACATACTTCGGCAGGCTATTAGCAAGCAGCATATCAATCATGAAATATCTGTATCCAAGCCTTCAATATTTCAACTTATTAGATGCATGTCTTCTTCAAAGCTCTTTGTGGGAGGTGCGTCTAGTTTCTCTTATGTTAAGCACAGTATTTGCAACATTTCTTCTAATTTCTGCTGACTTTCTCTAGTTTGACAATGTAGGAATCTCATGGAACACGAATGACAACACTCTCCAAGAAGCTTTCAGCAAGTATGGCGAAGTTGTTGAAGGTTTGGCTAATTTAAAGCTATATGTAATTTTTGACTATAGAAGTCAGCGTCATGGCTGTATAAAGTTTACAAATTTCCATTTAGAGTCTTGCAGTTAAATCTGGACAGCTGCAGCCGTCTTTCGCATGATCACATAACTTTGTGTGTTTGTGCATTGTTTTCATTATTATGGAGATGGTTATTTGCACATAATCCCGCTTTATGGGATTACATTGGGTATGTTGTTGTTGGTTAGTTGCACATAATAAAGAGCGTCAGGGCAGGGATTTAATCAGTGCGAATAAAAATATTGGACAAAGTATGGAGTGTTTTTTAAGTAGATGTTCCAAAGCACGAATTTCCAGATGCTATTGGAGGAAGGATGAAAAACACACTATTTTGTGTTCAAAGGAGCGCCTTAGTGATAGAGTGCTTGCTGATTGGACTTGTCAAAAAGTAGTGTATTGCAAATTGAAATTTAGTAAGTGAAGTCCCTTAGACCTAATGGAAGAATTACCTCACCATTTTTCACTGTTTGAAGCTGTATAATAATTCTGTGAATACATGAGTTACAAATGACAACATCTTGTTCATTAATTTGACATGTGGACATATGACATCTGTACACGAAGGCATGTGTTTGGGCACTAATTTCTAGGTGGAATTACTGAAAAAGTTTCAATTCGTTGCAGCAAGAGTAATTTATGATCGCGAGTCAGGAAGATCTAGGGGATTTGGCTTCGTTACTTTCAATAGTGCTGAGGATGCCAGCGCTGCTATCCAGGCTTTGGACCAACAGGTATGTTGGGTTCTATTCATTCTGATGCTCCAGGAATAAAAATGCATGTGTTTCCTTTGTGTTTGGGTTCACATGATGGGAATAACTTCAATGGAATGTACTTTCATGGTAACTGGCAGTGCTTTATCCACAAAATTTGTGTGTTTAAATATGCATGGTAGTTTTGGTCAGGGGATGGGAGACGGTTATGTGCGGATGTGCCTGTATGCATCCATGCATTTCTGTTTGCTGGTTAGATTATGACAACTAGTTTTAATCTTCTTTCAGGAGCTTGATGGTCGTAGGATTAGGGTAAATATAGCGAACGACAGGACAAGAGGATATGGAGGTGGGGGTGGGTTTGGTGGTGGTAATTATGGATCTGGTGGTTATGGTGGTGGTAACTACGGATCTGGTGGTTATGGTGGTGGTGGTGGTGGTGGTAACTACGGATCTGGTGGTTATGGTGGTGGTGGTGGTAATTATGGTGCCTCTGGTTATGGTGGCAGTGGCAATTATGGCGGCACAGGTGGTGGTGATGCTAATGTTGCTAGCAATTATGGAAGCGGAGAGAACAGTTTTGGCTTTGGGACAAGTGGTGGGAACAACTTTGCAAGTGGTGACAGCTATGCCAGCGGTGGAAACACTGATTCTGTGAGCAATACTTTCACGAGCAGCTTTGGCGACAGTGATCAACTTGGCAACGTTGAGAGCAGCAACCATGCAGAAACTTGTGATGTTAATAGCCCTGTTGATGGAGGTGAAGATTACAGAGATGACAATGGAGAGTCCAGTGATTATGCCGACAGAAGAGCCTAAAGGCTGCTTTCCGATTCTCTGCTTTCTGATGCTATAAAAGAGAAGAAATCGATGGAGTACCTCTCTTCCTTCCATTGTTCAGCAGTTCATCTCTTTCATCGTCTACCCTTGTCTCACTCTAGCTATATTTCAGACTTCCATTTTTGTCATGAGACTTGAGATTTTTTGCTTTTTATTTTACCTTGATTTGGATGCTTAAATTTGGCAGTATAAGAGGCCAAACATTGTGTTAGGTGTTTGAAGCTAATGTTATAAACAAGTAGTGTTACTGTTATGCGTTTGGATTAAAGTGTCGAAACTGATAATAATCAGTTGGTGTGTTTCGCCATAGACGAGTAATTACCTCCCTGGATGAGGAAAATATTCTCTCTGTGGACTTCAAAGAAACAGCCATGCATGAAAGCTGAATTTATCAAAAAAAATTCGTCAAAAAATATTCAAGATTTAATATATACATATCAAATAATATTTGATTTATATATTTAGTATGACTTTTTATGTACATAATATAAATTTTATGACTGAATAGTGTTAGAATAACTATTTTTATTACATGTGGCTATGCCAGTCATAAGTGGTCACTATATCTATTTAAAAAAATTGATAGTCATTACAACTGTGTATTCATAGTGAATAGAGACGGTTAGGTGTAACCTTACCAATAGAATTAATTTTTAGAATAATTATGTGTTTATAATTAATATAATCTCTAACTCATTAAATATAAAATAAAAATAATAGTCGATTTAGACAAAATGGGTTTGCTATTTTCTTACCATAAAAGTCACAATTTACAAACAAAATTTTAAAAATGTACATGTTTGATAAGATAGGAGTATCATCTTTATGGAGCCATCACTAAAAACATGGCAGGACAGATGAGATTTCTTCCTTTTTAATTAGAAATTTTAAATTTAAATTTAAAAAATATAAAAAATTTTGATACAAAAGACTTCTTTTTTTATAAATTATATAGGACTCGAATTTCGATTAATTCAACAAGTAAATTTCGAATATCCTCTAACTATACAATCTTAAAAAAACACCATTAAAGATTATAATGGGATGAACATCCTTCATTCTTAATTGAAAGCCTCAGGTTCAAATATTTCTGTGATATCTCAATTAATTGAGTCAGTAAATTTCAAATATTAAAAAATTATTAAAATAACACCTCAAAGAAACCAACTAACAAAATTCAAGTCTATGGGTAACTCACGATGAAAGTTTGGTAGATGCTTTGTTGACCCTTTGGTCTTTGTGTGTTGGCCTCCAATTTGGACCAAGAAAATAAGTGGCTGTTTGATCAAAGTATAGTTTTCAAATTTTCTTTTATAATTTTATTTCAAAAAATTATTTGAACATAAAATTATTTTCGCAATTTTTACTTCAAATTACTCACAAAATTTTTAAAATAATTTAAATTTAAATTTATGTTTAAACACAATTCTAATTTTCAAATATCATTTTCAACTTGAAAGCAAATATCAGTACTTCCCCTCCCCCCCTTTTTTTTTTATATCCAAACATCCGCTAAACAGTGTTAGTAAGGGCGGAGGCATCTTAGACAAAGGGTAATCCGATGCACATGTTGCGTTTGAAAAATTATATGATGCACAAAGATTAAATGTTAGCTATTATGAATGTACATTTAATTTTATACACTCTTAACACAATCAAAAAATAATTATTTATTTATTATTAAATTTTTGACTCTGTTATTAAAAAATGACTACGCAAATTGACGAGTCAATTAATTTGACAGAAAATTACACGTTAAAGAAATGGGACCATCAATTTAGAAAGAACCAAAACTATATATTATATCAAAGTTGACTTGGAAAAAAATAAAATCTAACACGATTTGGTCTTCCTAAATCACTACTAATAACTAAAGGAAAAAGCCAAAACACTAACTAATGTTCTTTTCAAATAATAAATAGTAATATAACGTAGTGCTTGGGGAACTTTGCTTTTTTTTTAAAAAAAAATTATTTTAATTTTATTTTGGGAAGCACCAAAAAAAGTGATGTATTCGTCTTAAATACTTTTGAATAATTTGGTTGAAGTTTGAAAAAGAATTATTCTAAGTTAAAATTGATAATTACTACCCCACTTAGAAGACTAATTGTACTAGCCAAACAGGGTTGAGGGGATTCATCCGAGCTTTTTTCGATGAATAATTATATTATTTATATATTGTTATGAAATAATAAAAAAAGAATATGAATATTGTAGAGAAAGAGAGAAGGAGATAAGTTTTTATTTCTCTTGATGGGATGAAATACAATGAAGGAGAACCCATCTATTTATAGGGACAATTCCTCCTAACTTTTCTCCAAAAGATAGACTTTCACTATAATATAAACACATGTATCCACTACAATACAAATATCTTTATAGACATTCACCATAATACAAATATGTTTATAACACTCCCCCTTGAATGTCTATTTGCTAGATAATGTGTCTCGTTAAAACATTAGTAGAAAAAACCCAGTGGGAAAAAATCTAGTGAAGGAAAAAGAGTACACATATTTAATAATACGCATTTTGGCTGCCTCATTAAAAACCTTACAAGGAAAATCCAGTGGGACAAAACCTCGTAAGGGAAAAAGAGTACAACGCGTATTAACTCCCCCTAATTAGAACATCCTTGAATCTTTGCATCCCGATCTTGTGCACCATCTTCTTGAAAGTTGTAGTTGGTAGAGATTTGGTTAATAAATCAATCACATTATCACTTCAATGAATCTGTTGCACGTTAATATCACCATTCTTTTGGAGCTCATGTGAGTAGAAGAACTTTGGCAAGATGTGCTTCTTCTATCTCCTTTATGAATCCTCCTTTTAGTTGTGCTATGCATGCTGCATTATCTTCATACAAAATATGGGTAATTTGCATATTTCAAACTACATTTTTCTCTAATAAGATGTATCATGGACCTCAACCACACACATTCTTTTTGCTTCATGAATAGCTATTATCTCAACATGATTTGATGAAGTAGCTACCTGAGACTGCTTTGTAGATCTCCAAGATATGGCAGTACCTCCACATATGAACACGTAGCCAGTTTGAGATCGAGTTTTGTGTGGGTCAGATAAATACCCAGCATCAACATAACCAACAAGATTGGGACTGCAATTGTTAGAATAATATAAGCTCATAACAGTAGTCCCTTTTAAATACCGCATTATGTGTTTGATCCCATTCCAATGTCTCCTAGTAGGAGCAGACTATATCTTCAAGACCAAGAATTTCCTCGTTCTTTTAAATCCTTTAAGGATTTTCATATATCCTTTAGTCTCTCTAGACATGAAAATAATTTCATTATGCGCATATCAAGTTTTTCATATATTGCCAGACTTATGAGGAACCTCAAAATAATTGCATCCACCACAAGAGGACCTCTCCTAATAATAATGTCAGAATTTACGAAAAATCTTTATGCCACAAGAATCCATTTATATCCACTGGTATTACATTTGAACTGCGTACTTTTAATTGGCCAATCATTTATCTGTCCATACTTTTTGACAGATTTGAATTCAAGATCCTCGTCAATATTTATAATATTGAGCGCTACATTATATCAAAGGTATCGTTGATGATCATTTTGATATCAGTTTCAATGCGACATAATTTATTGAGATCTCTTCAATTTTCGTCATTTTCAGGTACCTGAGCCTTTGCCAAGATTTTATAAAGTGTTATGTCGTGGTGCTTTCTTAAAGCACTTGCTTCATCATTATGACCATCTTAATCATTTGCTCCTCTCCTTCTTCAAGGAGTTCTATATTTGAAACTGTTTGGTCTATCACGCTTTAGGCGTCTCATAGACCCTATCCTTCAAGGACCTTTCATTGGAGCATTTGCAATTGAATTATAAAATAGAGTTAGCAAATATATCTGAGAATTGATTTGCAATATAAGTGAATTATCTATTGAACTTTAAGTTCACTTTTTTTTCCCAGGATCTAAATAATTCATCATACACTCAATTTTCAGCTGATAATTACTTCTCCCTCTAATGTTAGAAAAACTAACATTTACCCCCAAGCTCATTCGGGGACCCATCTTTGTGCGTTGTGGTGGAGCAATTGAATCATATATCGCACATTCAAATTTTTAGATGGAATTATTTGGTTCCTGACCCTGAACCAATTGTGATAGGGGAAACCTTGTTGACTTGATGCATTCAAGTGT